>PVKA01000022.1:223834-348834 GCA_004027165.1 Ctenomys sociabilis | reverse complement strand
AAAACTGCAGAGTGCTGTGCTCAGGCCCTTGACATGATTGCTTAGCAGTTTTGAGTATTATGTGTACATTAGAGTCCGAATTAAGTGCAACAAACAGATCTTTATTAATTGTTATGAATGGGCTTAATTAAAACTCTTTCCTACCATTTGTAGCATAAATGTGTATAATTCTAGAATGTTTAATAGCATTTTGAGAGAAAAAAAATAGTGAATTATTTTAGTTCAGTCACTGCATGAGCAATTAAAGCCATGGATTCTTGGGGTCATCTTGTTTTCCTTTTCAAATTAGAGGATTCAACTGTAACCTCTAAACTTGAGGCTTTCTGTCCTTTTATGATTCTATCCAGTCCTTCCTCCTCTGCCTCCTTCTTTTTAGTGCCCCTTTTCTTTCCTTTTTTTAAAATCCAAGAAAAAGAAGTATCAGTATTCTTTTTAGCTATTTTCAGTATCACAAAAATGAATTAATCCTATTAATCCTTAATATAAGGACTCACCTTATATTTTCACTGTATCCCAATGGAATATGTGTCTAGGTTTTAAGAGAAAATACTACATTCATTGGCTTAAAAAGTGGCAAACAACATTCTTCAATAAGAGTTCTAGGAAAATAATAAAGAATTTATAAGGTTGATTGAGATTCTAAAACAGCAAATAGAACTACATTGGGGAATTGCAAACATGTTACTCTATAGAAGCATACATTGAAGAACTATGTGGATCTTTTATATTTTTCAGGCACACTAGTTTACATTATGGGGAGGAATTCTGCAGTGCTGATTTAGACCAATACAAGCGCCTGGTATACAATGAACCACGCAGTCAATCTTGAGTAAGATGTTAGCACTATAAACTCTTTCCTGCCATGTAAAATTCCTTATTTAAACTGCAATGGCAATATCTGGATTAATGACGAGCATTGTTGAAGACAATTAGCTGGTTGACTAGCTCCAGGTTCACACATTATTAATTCTAGAAGTTCTCTTGTAGATGCTAATCTCATGGGAACTTGGCCTGGCTTTGCCCTCTATTTTCTTAGTGGTTTACCATCTAGGCGTCCTTAAAAATAAATAAAGAAGAAAACCAGCGGTCAAATCCACAGCATGAAGGCTTAGCTAGGGATAGTGGTAAGGTTTCTTTCAAGAATAGTGTTAAAATTTTTCAGAAGCGAGGAGAGAGAATAAAGAAAAGATTTTCTTTCTTGTGTTTGGAAAATATCATGTGGCCTGTAATTTTCTAGGTAAACTTCTCTGTTGAAACTTTTTGTTGTGCCTCAGCTATCATTCACTAAAACCATATTAAACTGAAATTATTACCAAGTAGAACTCAAAGTAGATCTGATTATAAAGCTTTAATATCGGCCATTTTAAAGAAGCTCTCATTAGTAATGCACTTTTGGGTATGACTGCAAAGAATTCCTTTATTCCTCTTATAATTTTCATTATAATTATGTCGTATTGCTATCACACAAACAAACCACAAGCATGAGGCCTTTGGTAAATAGACTGTGTTTCCTTTTCTCATTTTCAAATCCATATTGATCAGTTCTGTGGCCCTGACACTTACTGGGGCAAAATTCTGCCTAAAGAATTACATGTAGCAGAAAAAAAGCCTACACTTTCCTGAGCAATTGTCCATCCATGTGGTCTAAGTGGTTTAACGATGCTATCTCATTCAATCTAAACAAACCTTAGTATTCCCCCCCCCCTTTTTTTGGCAGAATCAGGGGCTGGACCAAGGCTCTTGCGCATGCCAGGGAAGCATTTATTCTACTGAGTCATCTCCCAGGCCCAAGCAAATTTCTTTTTTTTCCTTTTTCAGTATTCTCACTGGTATTGTTTGTGTGAGTAGAGATATTTAAACTGATTTTAAATGTTAGATAATATGTGGGACTTGAAAAGATGTCAAAAAGCTTTGGTTGGTGGTGACAGACAGAGATGCTGGACATGTGTATAGGTCAGGTTTGGGCTCTGATCAATTCCACACAGGACTTAGCTCTAGATGAATGAAGTTGAGAGCTTGCCCATGGTAGGCTATGATAGAATATGGTAATTATGTTTGTGTTTGTGCTGTGTAAATTAAAAGTTGATGGAAATTATATTCTATCAACAAATCTAATAATAAAATTATCTTTAGTATCTGTCAATCCATTGATCATCAATTGTCCAAACCTACCCTTTCTTTTGTTGTTTGCTCAATACATTTTGCTCTGAATATTTTGATCTAAATATATGTAAACCATTCACTTATGGAAAGCGTGTTGCATGAAATATTTAAGAGGGATTCAAGGAAATTTCTGAATGTTTTTAACCCAAAGAGTAAATAGATATTAGGGTATACTCTTCCCCTCTTGAATTCTGTAGATTTTCTTGTATGGAAAAAATATGTGTTACTGATAGAAATTTATAAATGTTTTGGACTATATCTGAAGGTGCACAGGGTATCCGGCAGTACAATAGGTTTTAGTGGGGAAAAAGAAGATCTGTGACAGTATACAGTTTCCTAGAAAGAATAGAAATATAATTTCAATGTTGTTACTTGAATACAGGTATAGCCTTTATCTTCCACATTTTATTCATGGTCAATTACTTAATTTCACATAAAATATTAATTTTCCTGTTGGGGGTGACCCATCATATCTCTATGATTCACAGTATTTAAAGCAAGCAAGATTAATTAACTTCTGACACAAGCTGAATGAAGTACAAGATCGAAGTCAACCCACTTCACATTGAACTAGTAGCTGACTTAAAGAAGTAACATTTGTCATAATTAATCACATTTATATGTCACATTTTTAGGAAAAACTAATTGAAATGTTCTAATAATAGGCATTCACTGAATCTTTTAAATAAATTCATAGGGTTGCAGATATGCTCAGTGGCTCTAGTGCCTACCTGGAAAGTACAAGGTCTTGAGTTTGATTCTTGGTACCAAAATAAATAAATAGACAAATAAATAAATAAATTTATATAATTTGTATATTTCATACATGTTTTCCTTTTCCAAACAACACACCTACACACATAAAAAAAGGTGATAGGAAATATCCATTTCTTTTTTGTGCCATTGGCTCTTATCATAGCAAGGATGAGTTGAAGTACTGACATCCATAACAGAGGAGAAGATAGTATACATAACGATTATCATAAAATAATATTCTCATTGCTCTCTGTTGAAAATTCACATATGCTGGGCTGTAACATTCTCCGCAAATGAAGTGCAAGCTTACAACACAAGCATTTTGCCCATAACACCAGAGCAAATCTTTTTTTATTAACTGAGTTGAACTTTAAAATTATGTTATGACCAAAAATCAATAAAGAGAAACTGATTTAAGTTCACCCAAGTGTGAAGGGGTTTATTACCAGTGCTACATCACTCTAATGATGTTCTCTTAAAAATTTGTTTTTGTGATATATTGCATCTATTATTGCTAAAAGGATAAAACTGCAAAGCAACCTTGGACATTAATAAATCAGTTGAAGAAAAGTAGGCAGATAGCCAAAGGAAAAGCAAAATTCAGTATAAGGATTTTAAATGTTTGCTAGTTATAATATATGCAAAGTAGATTCACACCAATTTGCTAATGGGGATTTCCCTCACAGAATTTTTTTTAAGCTACCTAAGCATTGTTCTTGTCAGGGGCTTCACAGCATGAAGGTAAGTAATATTTCCAAAGCTTGTTTTCCTTTCTAACCTTCAAGGTAGGAAACACTTAGGAAAACACAATAATGTTTCATGAATTGGATTTCTAAAATTACTGATCCTCTTATTCTTAATTTCTGTGCACAACTATATATAATCTAGCAGTGTAATGCTATAATACTAAGAAATCATATATGTTTTCTAAATTATGTACCATACAAATAAGATGAGTTCACATGATAGAAAATGTGAATTTTAGCTTTTGATAAAGTATCACTTTAGGCCTCAAATTAGCACTTCTAGTATTTTCTTTTTATTCATGTCTTTGTTGATTTTTTTTGAAGAATTTTTGAACCACAACCATAAATATAGGTGACATAATTGAATTTCTGTAATAAACTTGATTGTTTCAAGTAACGTATACAGACAAAAATGGCTGGAGTTGTAAACATACACCTCTATAAATGACCACAGAGGATGGACACTTCCCTCACCTCCTAGGTCAGGTATCAGAACACACAAGCTCCTCAGAAGTCTCCCATGAACATAGTCCTCATTTCTCTTCTCCCCGAAGTAACTGTAATCTGACATGGCAATTCTGCATGCTCACTTTGTCCATTTTGAACTTCGTATAAATGGATCTACAAATTACACATTGTTTGGTTTCTGGCTTCATGTAGTCAATACTGTGTTTGTGAGTATTTGTTCTTTTTCTGTCTTTTTTAAATTTATTTATTTTTATTTTTGTTGTATTGAAGTACAAATGTCAATGAGACAGTTTTAAGATACCTTGACAAGATGGATTTGATAAATTAATATATTGCAAACTGTTTTCATAATGTTTTGGTATCATAGAAGGTGCATATATGATATTATACTTACAGACATTATTATACCGTATGTCTCTCATCAGTAAATAAAGAGAGTGTAGCTGTTTGCATTTTTTTTTTGTCTTTTTGAGACAGGGTCTTGCTATGCAGTTAAAACTGGCCAAATACTTCATAGCTTAGGCTGGCCTGGAACTCAAATAATTCCTCCTGCCTCTGCCACCTGAGCATTCAGATTATAGGCGTCATCCACCACACCTGGCTGTTTGTGAGACAAAGTCTGAGTATTTTGATTATTTCATTCCTGTGCACAAGTATGCCACAATTTATTTTATCTTTTTTTATTAGTCAAGATGGAATGGTCATTATTAGGAGACTATCACAAACCATAGAGCCTTCTACACTCTGCACATGCATTTTGGTGCATAGCACTTTTGTTGTGATTATATGTAGGAGTAGTTATTACATCTTATGAATGTTTACCTTTAGTGAATAATGTCAGAGTTTTCCAAATGATTATATAAATTTATACTGCTAAAAACAGTGCACAGTTGTTTGTCTCTACATTCTGACTGAATCTTGGGATTGCTGGTTTTGTAGCAGTATCTGTCCTCGTATTACATTCATTTAATGTATTATCCTAATTTTAAGGCAGTTAACCTCTCTCTGTGTCCTAATTTGTATTGGTAATAAATTAAAAAACCTCATAACAATGCCTATAATGTTATAATAACTACTCAAAATAGTTTAGTCTGTATCCTTAATTCTAAAATTTTATCCAATATAGTTTCCACTAGCCATCAATATTTCTTTTTTCAATTTAACTTAGTTATACCTAAAGTAAAATTTTACTTTCAAGTTACACTAGATATCTGATATGTTCAACAGCCTGAAGTACTTCTGATGACACAAGTGTAAAACACACAAATATGTATTATGTAGTGATGCTTGAAAACTTAGCAAAAATGCTCCCCATACACATAAAAATTCATTGTAGTTGAAATAATCATAACACTCTATTATCTATTGATATTAGGTAAAATTTAGCATATATCAATTATAAAGATTAAAAATTAAAAGTCAATATGATTGAAAGGCTATTATTAGTGTCAAAATATGACTCAACTCTAATCCTAGCCTGTATTTATGAAATAAAACTATGTTACCCTTATTTTACCCGTGCATGTCTTAGTGATTTCAGAAAAGCCTCAGAATCCTTCAGCTTTGTTAGTGTATACGTAATTGTATGTGCCTGTGTGTGTGTGTGTGTGTGTGTGGTACCTGTGTGTGTGTGGGTGCACACACACATGCATGCACATACATGTTCTATCCAGGGAAGGCTTTTCTTCTTTTCTAGTAGAAGTAGCACTTAAATGAATACTTAATAGGAGAAGTAAGACTGAGAAGCATAGATACAACGGAAGCTACTCAGAACAAGCAGTGTGCTGGGCTGAAACAACAGCAATGACATGAAAATGAGGGGCCAGGGAGATAGCTCAGTAGAATAGGCTCTTGCCTGGAAAGTGCAAGGGCCTGAGTTCAAACCCTGGTTCTGAAAAAAGAAAATGGATACAGAGTTGTTTCAGATGGAGAACTTATAGTACATTGCACACAGCTGGGTTATAGAGTATCAAGAGCCAAAGTAGGGAACAGGCAGAGTGTTCGCTAATACAAAGAATGAATGATAAGAAATGAAAACAAGTTTACAGTTTACAGAGAAATAACGATTTTTGTACACATAATAAGATAGAAATTTCAAGTGGAAATGTCCTGTACAGTGGCATGGAAGAGTGTTTGAGTTCAGTAATCTGATTGCTGCTAGAGGTACAAAGTGGAGTCCCCCACACAGCGAAAGTGAGCAGAGCCACTAGCTGTCTTGGAGCGTTTCTAGTGTGAATAGCAGACTTCTGGAATGGGATGAGGGGAAGTGCTCGCTCCTGGAAAGCTTGGAGAATCTCTCATCTAAAGCTCAGTTTTTTGTTTCACAGAAAATCAGTCATCACAGAGACAAATCCAACTAACCAGTGAGAATTGTAATTATCCTGCTTTTCAGTTCCACCCCCTCTTAACCCTGTTGTCTGTCTCCATCTATTGAATACCACATCTGGGTCAACTTTCTCTTTGATTAAAGATGTTGTTAAAAATGTAAATAAAACACCATACACTTGCAAAATGAGGCCAAGCATCTTAAGGAAGAATTGACTGAAGTCAGATAATAAATTAGAAAACTCCAAGAATCATAGGAAATGCCTCTGAAAAATGAGCACATAGTAGTTACTCTCTTTTGTCTTCTTGTTTACGTTCCATTATGTTAATTGTATTGCTTCTGAATGCATTTTTGAAAGGAATTTCTTTATTATGCCTGAGTTGACATAGTAATGGTTTATGTAAGTTTTTTTTTTTTTTTATTACATTCCAAACTGAATTCTAAGTATTTTTAGCACTAGGTAGGACTGATGCTTTTTCTGTTTTTGTCTTGCTTTCCTACTTCTGTTTTTTCTTCCACTTTTTTTTTTTTTTTTTTACATATTTCTGCCCAGCTTGATGGGATGATGTTGGTTTAATGAGATGAAGTTTTGGACTTCCCAGAGCATTTACTAATGTCCTTTCAGCCAGAGACATAATTCCTTTTCTGAGAAGATAAATTTTCCATGTTGATCTCCCTATTTTTTTCTGTTTCCACATTCAAATCCTCTGAGAAGAGGATGTCTTGTTTTTGTTTGTTTGTTTGTTTTTGGTGGAACTGGGGATTGAACTCAAGCCCTTGTGCTTGCCAGGCATAGAAGAGTGGGTCTTTACTTTGGAATATTGGATGAAAAACAGTATGCATATTGTTTGAAAATTTTCTTTTTCTACATTTTACTTTCTGCAAAAAGGGACATTGTATAATTATTTATCATTACTTAATAAACATATTCATTGCAGTTATGGAGATTGAATACAGCACATATGCTGATGCCCCTTGTATTTTTGGACATGGTCTCATAAGGTTACTAAGTGGACCAATCTAATGTGAAATTTTTGATCTTCTTGCCTGGGTCTCCAAGAGGGCTACAAATTTTACTTTTATTTTATTTTATTTTTCTTTCTAATTATCAGTTTATTTTTTATTATTATTTTTATTAAAGAACAAATGACAATGAGACAGTTTCAAGACAAATTAACAGATTCGACAAATCAATACATTGCAAAATGTTTTCATAATGTTTTGGTGTCGTACAAGGTGCATACATGATATTATACTTACAGGGATTATTATAGCAGATGTCTCTAATCAGTGAATGAAGAGAGGGCAGCTATATACCTACATTATTTTCTCTACAGCTGATTTATATCACAGATTCAACAATTAACACTCTACCTTGTTATCTCCCCAGTGTCTGGCCATAGTTCTATAAGCGACATAATATCTTGTCCAACCACTATTAGTGCAAATCTTGCTTCTCATAGAATTATGCAGAAGCATGGCATATTTATCCTAACTATACTGTTTATACACACACATCATGATTCTTCCTTTGTATTCTCCCCTTTTTTTTTGTCTAGCCCTGTCGAAGATGAGCACTCTATTGTCATTAAACCAATTTAGGTGCCTGAACTCGACAACACAATCCAACACAGTGTAGCATTCCACAATAATAGTGAGTTATCTGAAGAAGTTGTTGACTATAGCCATTTACAGCTCAATTTATTATTATGGTCCCACATTATATTCCTCATTTTTATACTTTTCTGCTGGATGGTTAATACTGAGATAGATCAAGACCTATATAGCAAAAGATGTAGCTTTCGTTTCTGATGAGGTCAGTGAAGTCCCCTCAGGGTTTATCTTGTAATCCTGTACCTTACTCTGTAGATCCTTTGTCTGTGTCATTCATGTGGATGAGTCAGGGCCAATGCTTGACCAGTTGGCTCTCTATGAGAGCCTGAGAGAAAGTTTTCTCTCCATGTGACTCTCCCCAGGCACACTATACATCATCAGTCTCTTTCCTCTGTGACTCCATAATCTCCTTGATCAGAAAATTTGGGGCACAACTGAGTTTCATGATGTTACAGTACAGGTTCTCCTATGCCCTAAGTCTTTGCTGACCTTGAAAGGCTAGGGCCAAACTGTTGGCTGGTTTTGAGGCTCTTGTATTTCTCCAGTTTTGATCTGTGAACTTAGGTTGTTAACCATCCCAAAGAAAAGCTGCTTAGTACCCTGCAGCATCTGCCATTCACTTTGCCCTATCTGACTCAATTGTTTTTAGTTGTTATTGTACATTTCTATTTGTATTTCTTCTTTTGGCTTCTTATACAAGGGAGACTGTACAATATTTGCACATGTGGGTCTGTTTTACTTCACTTACAAATATATGCTCAAGTGGCATCCACTTCAATATAAATGCTTCATATTTATCATTCTTTATAGCTGAGTAATATTCCATTATGTAGAAATACCACATCTTTTTCAACCATTCTTCATGTGACGGACATCTTGGTTGTTTCCAAGATTTTGCTATCACAAATTGTGCTGCTATAAACATAGGTACACATATATCACTATGATATAATGTTTTCAGTTCCTCTGGGAAAATTCCCAGTGGGGGATAGCTGGCTTGAATGGGATTTCCAGTCCTACTCTTTTGAGGAGTCTCCACACTGACCTCCAAAATGGTTGTACCAGTCTACATTCCCACCAACAGTGGAGGAGTGTTCCCTTTTCTACACAACCTCTCCAACATTTGTTGTTGGTTGATTTCCTTATGAAGTGAGACGGTGTCTCAGAATTGTTTTAATTTGCATTTCATGGATGGCTAGCGATGTGGAGCATTTTTTCATATATTTATTTGCTTCTTTAATTTCGTCCTCTAAGAAGTGTGTATTCATCTCAGTTGCCCATTTCTGAATTGGGTCTTTAAATCTGAGGGCCCTATTATATCTTAGTTGTTTATATATTCTAGACAGTGGACCTTTATCTGATTGCTTATTAGATAGGATTTTTTCAAAATTTGTGGGTTGTCTGTTCACTTTGTTGACAGTTTCTTTTGATGTGAAGAAACTCTTCAAGAAGAGTTGATCCCAGTTGTTGATTCTTTCAAGAGCTTCCCGTGCAAATGTATGTTTGTTCATGAACTCTTTACCTACCCCTATGTCTTCAAATGTTCCTCCTACTTTATCTTCCAGAAGATTGAGTGTTTCTGTTTCAATGTTTGGATCTTTAATCCATTTTGACTTTAGCTTAGTGCATCGTGATAGAGCTGGGTCATGTTTTAGTTTTTGGCATGTAGAAAGCCATGTTTTCTAGCACCATTTGGTAAAGAGACTATCTTTCTTCCAGTGAGCTTGTTTGGCCCCTTTGTTGAAGATCAGATGGCTGAGTGTGATCATAGATGTTACTACAAATTTTATTTTTAATGTGTTCCTATTGACTTTTCCCATACATCGTGGATGACCACTTTCTCACTGTACTTTTGATGATCACAGGGGAATGTGATACTACTTCACTCTTATTTTAAGAACATTAATTTTGGGGTCCAGCCAGATAGCTCCATGCACTAAAGAGCCTGATCAAGAAGAGCACTGCTGCCAGGGTTCAGTCCCTCATCTGCCATGGCAGCATCACCCCCAGGGTGCGCTGAGATGGGGATTGATACTGGGTGTGGTGGTGTGCGTAGTGGTGTGCCCCTATAATTCCCAGCTCTTGAGAGGCTGAAACAGAAGGATCACTATGAGTCTGAACTATGTAGTGAGACCCTATAGACCCTGTTCTAAATACATGTAAAAAATGAACATTAATTTTATTAGGTCAAGCCTCACACTTATTACTTCATTTGTCCCGATTTCTCCAGTATACCTCTGTCTCAAAACACAGTAACATTGGTGATTAGAATTTTGAGGCTATGTCTATTATACCACTAATAAGAGAAAAATTCATAATTTTAATATTAGTTGACCAAATATTAGTGTGTGCTCTTTAAATCTATGTTCTCTGTTGCATTACAGAAAGCATGAGGCAGAATATATTATGTAAAATATTGAGATATGTGATAAAATCAATGTCTCTCTAGGGGAGATAAACCAAAAAGTATTAAAATTTTTGGGAAATATATTCATATTAGCCACTTCCAAAGTAACATGTAATTCAATCTCTTTGAAAGAGGTAGTGCATATACACTGAGATGAAACATATAGCATTCATTTAAATGGTTATGATTAATGTCTTACTGTATAGGTCTCTATTGCTGTTAAATAAGGAAAATGTGTCGTATGAATAAAACTCAGTTGCAGAGAGTTCATCTGAATTGGACATTTCAGGTATTTGGGATATCACTTATCTTTCCAGAGCAAGGATTATGAGAGTCCATGTAAGGATATTATGAGGTTGGAAAGTCTCCAAAATACCACAAATGCTCTCAACATTGAAAAATTGGACAAGTCACAGCTTTTTTCTGAGATACAGATAGACTTAGGAACATATACTTCAGTGAAATACATTAGGGGATGTAGAGACTGGGGAAGAAAAAGAGAGAGAGAGAGAGAGAGAGAGAGAGAGAGAGAGAGAGAGAGAGAGAGAGAGAGAGAGAGAGAGAGAGAGAGAGAGAGAGAGAGAGAGAGAGAGAGAGAGAGAGAGAAAGAGAGAGAGAGAAAGAGAGAGAGAGAGAGAAGAAGGGGGAGAAGGTGAGGGAGAGGCAGGAGGGAGAGAAAAAAATGAATTTTAGCAATTTTAAAACTATCTTCTGAATGTAGTGACACCTACTTGTAGTGCTGGTACTCAGGATCCTGGGACAGCAGGATCTTTAAAGAGTGAGACCAGACTGAGGTTGGAGGCCAGCCTGCACTGCCTAGCAACAAAATGACCAAAAAAAAAGTACAAGAGAATCAAAGAAAAATCCTTTAAGTATATATTGAAAGGCATATATAAAAAGATAATTTTCACTTGATTGGAAGACCATGAAATAGAGGTTAGGTGCATTTTATTTTGGAATTCTTTCATTTTATTTTTTGACCTTAGATGAACCCATACACAGGTTTCCATCTACTCAAGGCCAGAAGTGCTACATATTGTTCAAACTGCTGAAATTGCTATTGATATGTTTTGGTGGTTTCTATTTTAAAGTATCTGTTTCCTTTCTGGATAAATTTCCCAGAAAGAGAATGGTCTTCTTAATGTTTTGAATTCTGGAGACCTCCAGCTATCTATTAACATTTTCAATACCTTCATATTAAATGTTATCATTTTCATGTTGCACTTCAGAAGCATTTTGTTTCCTTTTAATTGTTTCTAAATTCTCAATTGTATCTTTCTCCAAAATGGGTTCTTTTTTACCTGTTTTTATGTATTTCAAAAATTCTGTCCCATTATCAAGGACTCTTTGTATGAAATCTTCCTCCAAGACAAGGACAGTATACAAAGTGTGATAGTGAGGGTCGTAGGTCTAAAGAGAAATCGGAGACAAGAGGGACCAATGATAGGGAAGATGGCAAGAAAAGAGTTCACCTGGGAAGTGGATTTGAAAGAAAGCTAACGTGAGAGTGATTCAGGGAGTTGAAACTCCCAACCTGACCTGGATGTGTTCGTGTTCTCTAAAACCTAAAAATGAATTTTAGGAATAAACGGACATTGAGGATAAATCTTTATTGGAAATAAAAGCTTCTGTAGGAGAGCGACAGAAGGGGGGCCCGAGTGGGTTGCCCAGGAAGCTGCCTCTTTCTGGGTACTTTTATAGGGCAAAACCATGCAGGACTACAGTAGAGAATCCACTTAGGTGGATGCGGGGTGGGACAAACTATGGTCAACCAATGGGGTTACAAGCACCATTGCTTAGGTAAAGTTGATTAGGCCCAGGACCAAATGGGGAAGCCAGTGACGTAGTAGGAGACTGGAATCCGGGACAGTGTCTCTTTCCCTCGGGGACTGGGCTAGTGACTCAGGTGGCTCTTTTCAGGTGATTGCTATCTAGAACATCAACCCCAGGCGCTACCCTTTTAGCATTTGTTTGGCCTTTAGGTCTGGGTCTCAGTGGGAGCATCCCTCCCTCCCAGAGTTGTAATATATCCTGTCTTACCTCCTTCAAGGGCCTGACCCTGTCTGACAGTCTATAATATCTCTAGCTAACTGAGCTCCCTACAACAATAGGAGACTTATGGAGAAGAGGAAAGAACAACAAAAAAGGGGTACAGATGAAGGACCATTTTGTATGTGTGTATTCAAAATAGGATAGATATGCAGCTGTTTTGTCTTAATTCAAAGAATAGAAAGAGTTGTTCTAATAGTGTTTGTGGACAAGATATGATGTCTGCATCTTGTGCTATGAATAACCTTTAAGAAGGCAACAATATGCCTTGTATTAATTTTTGAACTGTTGTACTAATCAGTTTTGAAACTGTCTCATTGCTATTTTGTTTCTCAATAAAATTATTTAAAAAATAACATTCCACACAGATGGGAAGTAGATGAAGAGCCTGAGGCCAAAAAGGGCTCGGCATGGTCAAGGGACTTCTTATTGTTCTTTCCTGTGATCTCTGATTTCATAGATTCTCTTTAAATGAAGAACTCTTTCCTAAAATGAAGGAGTCATATGGAAATAAATAAATCAGAGTTTGGACTCCTCTGAAGGAAAGTTTTTTTTATCTGTTAAACATACAGTATTAGGATAACAGGCACTAACTTCTACAAGTCAATTTTAATCATCTGTGTGACTTTAGTACGTTTGTTTTAATATATATTTCATCTTATCATTGAAATTTCACAAAAAGACATGTTAGGCAGAAACTGGCATGCTTTCTAGAGAAGAATGGCAAGATGAAAAAAGTAACTAACCCTTTTCATGTAATGAAAAATATTAAGACCAATTTTACAAACTCTTTAAAGTGATGGTCTCCTCCTATATAAATGAGGTGAAATTCTCTCAATTTCTGGGCAGATACTAGAAAAGGAAGGTTCAAAAATCATGCCCTAGATTAGAAAATATTAAACTGCAGGTCTAAGGCTGTCATGGTCCTCAATTATGCTGCATCGTATCTGTGCAATGTATTTGTAGCATTATGTATCAACTTTTCTATCCCAAATTCTCTCTTACTCTTTTCAGTTCTTAGACTTGTTCTTCATTGTTTATATTTAATGCAGCAATCTGTAGAAAACATAAATTTTAATCTTTTTCCACATCAGTTTGAATAAAATTTTAATTTTATTTGCTTTTAATTCTAATGTTTTTATGACACCTGGTCAAAGCCACAACAGTTCCTTACTCTTCTATACATTAAAAGCACAGATCCTACTGCTTCCAAACACCTAGAATTATCTACAAAAAAAAATAAACAGATAATCCCATTAGTTGAAAAAGATGTGTTAACACCAATTGGGATTTACTATCATGGTTTCTATTCCTTGAACTGAAGAAAGAAGTATTTTTAATATGACCAGCTAAAAGCACCTGATTTTTGCTGCTGTCTGGTAATTTTTTTTAGCTAGACATGGCAGCATACACCTGGGATCCCAGCACAGTGCAAGGTTTCTGTGGAAGGATCACAAGGCCAAGACCAAGTTGAGAAGTTTACTGAGACCCACTGTCAGCATAAAAATTTAAAAATAAATACAGAGCCAGAGATGTGGGTCAGGGTAAGGCCTTGGGTGCAATCCACAGCACTGGGGAGGGGGGTATCGCAGGGAGACCTTGCATCTTTATGTACGGTACCATCTCTGATGATAGTTTAGGAGACACAAAATAAGAGAAATTGAAGAGATGTCTTTCCTAGAATTTGTACCCCACTTCAGTTAGCAAAATTCCTTCATTATAGTTATTTATAAATATCACTATACTTAGATGAATTTATGAAAAATTTTATTAAAAGAGCCCTCTCAAACTTATCAGAAAATAACACATTGTCCTCAAACCATAGAATCAATGATAACCCTACTTAAGTTTCTTTAAAACTAGAGAGTGAGCATTTAAGAATAGATCAGACAGACAGTTAAAACTGTGCAGAGAAATAGTATCATTAGTTTTAGGGCATCCTTCGTCTTTTTTTCTTCATAAAAATTCAATAGATAATATAAACAAGATTTTCATGGAGTATACATGTACTCCCTCATTTATGGCTTTTAATAGTTATAAATGGCTTTTTATAGTTATACACATTGAAAGACTTTATAAGTGAACCTAAATAGTATGCTTAAATTTACTAGAAAGGCAGTCCTGGGATTTGAACCCAGAGAAACTGACTGTAGTGATTTGTCTTTCTAAAGCACCACTGGGCTGCACCTTGGAGCATGCTTCCCAGATTGTGTTAGTGCCTGTGCTTGGGACTGAGGTCCTGCTGCTTCCTACAATAGTTGAGAGATAACTGGACAAGGCTTAGCTGACAGTCTGTTGCTTTGGGCAAGTCCACAGAGTCAGGCTCATAGAAGAAATGAGTGAACTTGTAAATCTGTATTAGTTTAGTGCTGTGTTCAAAATACTTATAAGATAGTTGAACTATTGATTATAAAACTGTAAGTAAAATTACTTTAGATATAGTGAGAACCCATAAAAAGAAATTCCCAGATTATAGAATTGAAGCAAGAAAAGTGTTTCTTTTGAGATTTAAGATTATTAAATTAGATTATTAATTATATAAGGAATCTCATATCAGGTGAAAAATTATGTAATCCCTTTAATTTTATTTTTTTATTATTTAAAGATAATAACAGTAAAGATATTGGAAATAGGGCTGGCCAGCAGGCACAGGGACCAGCCAATCCCTGGCATGTTGTGCTGGCCCCACCCCCTAGGGCACACTGAGACAATGATTGAGAGTAGGTGTGGTGACGTGTGCCTGTAATCCCAGGTCTTGGGAGGCTAAAAAGCAGTAGGATCACTATGAATCCCATCTGTATAGTGAGACACTGTAGACCCTGAACTAAAATACATTTAAAAAACTAGAAACAATACAGAATTTCACTAATCAAAATAATAGGAATTCAACAGTGTTTCAGTGGAATGGATCAGAAGATGCAGACTCAACTACAAATACATTCAGCCACCTTGTCTTTGACAAAGGGGCCAAACATGTTTACTGGAAGAAAGCCTCTCCAGCAAAGGGTTCTGGAAAAACTGGCTTTCCACAGATCAAAGACTGAAACTACACCCAGGTCTGTCATCATGCACTAAAATAAGTCAAAGTGGATCAAAAATTTAAATACTAAAACACAAGACCTTTCAAAAAATTTTGCCACAAAAAATCACTTTAAGAAAGACCAATGATGTTTTGGGAAGAACCTATTTGAAATGTGTGCTTCTTCTCTTTGCTTTAGGGTGCTCTCAATTGCTTTTTTCTATGACCTTCACTGCACAGAAAAACACTGTATTTATTCGTACTGACATCTGGCAGTGTTTCCAACATATAAAGGTATGGCACTGGTTGTCTCCTGGGGCCAGTTAGCAGGCATCAGTGTTAATGTACACATTTAAGGGTTTCTTTAATTCAGAAGATAAATAGTACACTTTTCATTATCAGGGTAAAATATTTCTGAGCATAACTTGGTTTAAAATACTTAGTATATTCTTGTCTTTTCGTCTTTTGCTTTTTATTTCTTTATATTTTTGTTTCTTTTTCTTTTTCCGTTTTTGAGACAGAGTTTGATTCTGCAGTTCAGGCTGGACTTCAGTTTACATTGTAGCCCAAGTTGGTCTAGACCTCACAAAGATTTTCCTACCTCAACCTCATGAGTGCTGGGGTTATAGGTGTGCGCCAGCACAGCCGGCTATATATTTTATTATAACACTATTTTTCTACTGTTTTCTGAGGAAGACAGATGCTTCTGAAACCTATTAGTTTTCTTTTTTCCTACTTTGGCTTGAAACAAAGTTAGAAACAAAAATATAGAAACTTACAGATAAATCATGTTCTGAAGAATCAGTAACATTTAAAGTTCAGAATCTTATCCCTAATTGAGTTAACTCTGAAAAGCAATAACTGATACTGATATTCGAAGTTCATTGATTGAACTTCACAATTCTTAATCTATGCATATCCAGAAATTATGGAAAAATCATGAATTTATTTAAAATAAAAAAAATAAATAAATGGAAAATAAGGTTTTTTCTCAATAAAAGTCCAATTTCCAGATAGCAATATGAAAAATAGTTTTTTTCTGTTAGTGGTAGAATTCTTAGAAATTAGAGGAGAGAGTGCCTGAAAGGTCAGATAGTACATATTTTTTTATAACATCACATGTTAATTTAGAAAATTAATAAATACGAAAAATAGAGCTGAAAAGATCTTTTAAAATCATTTACTATGTGTAATGCTGTTTTCTGATCTTTGTTGCTAATCTTTATAATTTTAGCATGTTTCTATGTGCGTGGCTATGTGTTTGACAGGTGCAATAAAATAAAAGGGTGGAAAGTGAAGAAAATAATCCTCCAATGACGTGTCTTGCCCTGTGGATATCACTGGCCATGTACCGGGCTGTGGCACTCAGGGTGTCCTCCTTTGCCTGTTCCCACTTGCCATCTCCTGGAAGCAGGCGTGGGAAATGCAAGCACTGGGATCTTTCTGTCGTTGATGCACACAGTCCAGAGAACACTGGATGGCTCTTTCTTTCTTTATTACCTTCTCAGAGAATGCAAATGAAGTGGACAGCAAAGAAGTTGAAGTAGCATCATGCAGTTAGGCTCAGTTGTTTTAATATAGATTTTTAATTACTTGTTTTCTTGTACTGATATGGTTTTGATGTCAGAATGTGCAGAAACATTTCATTTCATAGAATAATTAAGTAGCTCAACACGGGGTTTTCAGATCATTTCATTCTTTTCAGATCTTTTCCACTGCCTTTTCTTCTCTGGAGCAGTAAGAGTCAAAATCTGAGCAGTTAAGAAGTTCCTGCACAATCTGAGTCTTCCCAGGACTAGGCTTCATGTCCTGTTCCCTCTTCTCTCTCACTGTTTGAGCCTCATTACCCTCCTGCCCCACCCTTCAGCAGGCCTTGTTTATTAGCTCATTAAAAGAAGCAGTTAGACTTACATTGTTTGATTAATTTTGCATGCCTGTGTCTGGTTATCTGAGCAACTACTTTGAAGAAAACAATATTCAATGTAACAACCATGTTTTATCATCTTGTTTTGAAATTCTGTGTAGTTTTTATTGTTTTCATTTTCTTTCTTTTAAAAATAAGGATTTACCGAATATCAGTAAGTAACTTTTTTGGTCAGCAGGCCAAGAATGTAGTGGGGTAGACCCACTCTAAAGTACCAGTTTGGCTTAGCATAGCATAAGAAGACAAAGGATTAGTAATTCCCCTCATGTGAACAAGCCAATGTAGATTGTATTTCAAATTTCTAACACTCTTTTCCAATGAATGAAATAATTTGATACATATCTTCTGGAGGAAGGAATATTTTGTAAATACATTACATAAAATTTAAGAGCTAACTAGTTAAGAGTATCATTTTACAATATATTTGTTGATTACCTTGGTCCTGAGAGAGATTTTATTTTGCCTGGATATAATTTTTTTTAATAGTCCAGAAAGTCATATTGAGAACTACAGATGACTCTCCTTAACTGGTTCAATCAGCCCAATTTGTGTTAGGATCAGAGCTAAAATAAACACTCTGTTAAAACTTTGTAATATATTTAACATGGATTTCATGTAGTATAAAGAGGAAAACATTATGCTCCACTGATTTTTATGTGTTTTAAAGGTAATTTAACATAGTTATGTTTGCACTTTAATAAATTCATATGTTCATAAGAAAGATGGAAAATAATTAACAAATGATTAACCATAGGGCTATAAAAGAAGGAAATCTTGGAGAATAATATTTAAAGAAATTCCCTTTATGTTGAACTAATTCTGAAAAATTAAAACATAATGTATGGCCATCTTTATATGTGTCATTTCCTTTCAACTTGTGTACAAAGGAGTTCATATTCTTGAAAATTCTTCCCAGAAATATATTTCATAAATGCTCCTTTCAAACTCAGAAAGGAGCACTCCTAGACAAACTGATTCCTCAAGCCACAGCAGGAAAGTCACTCTGGTGCAAACCTTATTTAACGTTTTCCAATTGTGAGTTGTATGATGCTAATTAGTGAGGCTCCTTCATGCCATTATTGTAAATGATAATGTTTCCTCTTGGATTTTCCTATAGAGCAAATAGACTTCTGCTTGCTCCCGACAGCACTTTTCCTACACTTCTTGATCTTTGACAATTGCACTAGTTTCAACTAGTTTGACCTTAGTAACACTATGTGTAGTACTATTTGGGAGAACATTCATTTAATTAAATATTTATGCGTTAATTCCCAGAAATTCTATGATGCAGGTACTATGCACATTGACTTTTCAGGTCTTATTAAGTAGACCTGAAAAGGATTCACAATGAAAATGTAGTCCAGGGTCAGCATGATAAAATTTACAAGATGGAACTTTTCTCCAAACATATAATTAGAGCAAAATATAATTTAAAAATATAATATACAGGGATGACCAGATAGCTCAGTGTTCTAAAGCACTTGTTTAGGCAGGTGTCGGGACCAGGATTCAATCCCAGTGTGCCTTGCTGGCCCCACCTTCAGGGCATGCTGAGATAGGGATTGAGGGATTGAGACTGGACATGGTAGTGCATACCTGTCATCCCAGCACTTAGGAGCTGGAAAGCAGGAGGATCACTATGAGTCTGATCTGTGTTGTGAGACCCTGTAGACCCAGTAATAAACACATTAAAAAAGAAAAACAAATAACAGAATTCTAATTATCCAGATTGAAGTTAATTTTTTTCCTGGTTGCCTACAATTATTTTATTTATTTATTTATTTATTTATTTATTTATTTATTTATTATTTATTGGCAGAACCAGGGATTGAACTCAGGTCCTTGCGCTTGCTCGACTCAGGTCCTTATGTTCTCCCAAATAGTACTACACATAGTAGTAATAGTGCTTATTCCTTCTAGCCATCTTCCTGGCCTCTGTCTAAAATTTCTTTTCCATCTATCTCTTAATATGATTGTTTACCTCTGAATGTGCCTGGGTGAAGCAATGGCTTCAAGGTGGACAGAAATTAAGCATATTTTTCATTTTATGTTGAGAAGAAGAAGGGTTAAACTGTGGTCAACATTGATTTCCTAGGTGATGCTCATGTTCTATGATTACCAGAAGCTATCACATTTTACAGATTTTTCAACAAGAAGTCAGATAGCTAAGGATGTTCAGTTAATTTTTCATTTGGTTACCAATAATTTAGTTCCAGTAATCTCTGACCTTAACATGTATGCATGTAGGTTAATTGCTGAATTACTCTTTGCCTCATTCCTCATATCACTAGTAGCTTTTCTTTGTTGTCCTGACTCTGTTCAAGGAACAAAGATCAGACTGAGAGCCAATGAAGTTGGGATGGTTTGGGGGATGTTCTTAGAATTTCTCAGTCCAGAGAATTAATAGATATTCTAGTATTTTCAAACATGAATTGAACACTGTTAATTGTACATCTCTAATGATCTAAATCTTTGTTTCTGCTGATGTTCCATTATACAGCTGATTTACACAAGTGTTAAGGAAATCTAAGGGTCTGTGGGATATATCTGTTTAGTCAGATAAAGCTAGTCTTAAAGGTGCTAATGCAGGCCACCTATGTGTTGCAGCCTGAATGCTATTCTGGAATTATGCATTGGCCAGTGATCTATGAAACATCTGGCTGTGTGATTTGGTTTAGACATTTCTCTCTCTGTGAATATAATAGGTATTGAATGTATAAACCCCAAGAACTTCAAAGATGGTTGTGAGTTCACTTCAAATTATAGTAAAGATTATGTTGTTCTGGGAATCTGAGCAAATCACTTACACTTATGTATGAAATATACTATGAAATCTAATGAGTTTTACTCCTTCATTCAAATTTTATGAAGCTGCTGATATTACCTTAATGTAATAGACACTATTTGATAATCTAGAAGGAAAAGTGGGTGAATAGAAAAATGTGTAAAAAAGTTAGCACACAATGAAAATTGTATGTGATCAGTCATGACTTAATAGCTTTATATAGTTTGGAGTTCCTGGAGGTTATGTAATTTTATAAAAATTCTAACATTTTCTAACACATGGTGCTGAGAATGTGGAGAAAAAAAAGAGAATTTTTGATTTGTTGTTGAAAGTATGAAATGGCACAGCCACTGCAGAATGCTGAGTAGCAAGTGACTTCTCAAGAGAATTAAACTTAGAATTAGTGTATGATACATAATTCTGCTTCTGTGTATAATCCCCCCAACTCTGCAAGTAGAGACTCAAGAGTATAATGTTCATAACAGCATTATTCACATTCTCCAAGGAGTGAAAGCAATCCTAGAGAATATGGACAGATGAAGGATTAAGCAAAACATAAAATATAGATACAATAGAATATTCTTCGACCTGTAGCCTGGTGCCAGTGACTTGTAGTTACATGGGTGGCTGAAAGTGGAGAATTTCTTAAACCTAAGAGTGCAAAACTAACCTGTATGTCACAGGGAAAACACTTGAAAAACCTAAAAGGTATTATTTTAGGTGAAATAAGTTATCCTCGATAGGACACATATCGTATGTTTTCACCTAAGAGACATTCTTACAGTCAGATCTATAGAGAACATACAATGGTTATGTCTAGGGATTGTGGGAAGGAGAATAACGCAGTTCAGTATGTATCATTTCATTGGTAGAATTTCTGTTTGGGAAGATGAAATAATCTTGGGAATGAACAGAGCTGATGATTGCCTGATAATCAATGTAAATGCCCTTAATATGCATACACTTAAAATGGTTAATGCCATGTATGTTTTTCCATGATAAAAATCTTAAGAAAAGTATTGTTAATAAATGTTAGCTTTCAAATTATCTCAGTAGTATGATAATTATCTACTTATGAGAGTAGAGCTCTTCAGAAATGAAGCTATCTTTCATAATAAATCTTCTCCATAAATTATATCTCATGATTTGAGTTTATTTGGTAAAACACAATAATCATTCTCTTAGGAAATATCCTATATATTTAAGTATCCCAATTTTTCATCTTCTGTGGGCAGCTCCCTTGAGAATGTGAGATTAAAAATGTAAATGTTTATTTACCCATCCAATTTAAGTTTCATCAAAGTTTTGGAGTTGGAATTTAGAGAAATAAGAATTAATTATGCTCTGAAATTCTCTTTTCAGTAGGCCCTCAGAAAGCACAATTTTAGAGTTTTCGATGAATACGCATACAGTTTTCACCACAACTTTTACAATCAGAAGTGAATTTCAATCTACAGAAAAAATCTGGAGCTAAGACGCAATGGCATCTGTGAAAGTAGCAAATTTATTACTGGCAATTGCCCCAGTCCTCCTCAACATCAGAGATAGAATTTCTGGTATGATGATATGGTTCCATGTGTGTTCTAATAGCTGTATACCACAGAGCAAGGTCTTAAGGCTCAGTTCCTCTTACAGTGGGTCATAAAAACATTTCCTTTTTCATGGACATGTGGTTAGAAGCAATGAGAAATGCAGGGCCACCATCTCTTATCTAACATTCCAGAATATTCAATATTCTAAAAACAGGCTTAAAAAGTAAATTTGTGTATACTTCACGAAGAAAATACTGACAGCAATGGACTTAACACTATAAGAATATTGTTAGCCTATGTTTACGCATTGTTCTAATTCATTTCAATAGATTGTATTTAGCATCATTTAATCAATTGACTATGGGTTGATTCCCAACATGTATGGTACACAGGTGATACAAGATACACGCATAACCATCCTATCCTCTAACCTAGATGTTCTCTATTCATTAACATATCTGGCTGCAAGAATTTTAGGTAAGATATTTTGATTCTGTGTACAGTAATCACTTAATCAGATACTCGCACATTTGAATTTGCTCTAATTTTGTTGTTCAAAAAAACCTTGAAGTTCAAAGGAAAATGCACTATTTCATTTAAAATAACATCAAAAGGAGTCACTTGAATTGATATAAAATTTCCCAGAGAAGTAAACAAGTAGTATTACATAAGATTTATTACTTTAATGAGGTTCCTCCTCCTTTGATTTCCTTTCATATAATGTACAATTATATTCTATCATTTAAAAATTTCAGACCAGGGCTGGCCAAATAGCTCAGTGTATTAAAACACTTGTTTAGGCAGGTGCAGGAGCTGGGGGTTTGATCCTTGGCCTGCTGTGCCCGTTCCACCACTGAGACTGGGTGTGGAGGCGCTTGCACGTAAGCCAGGTCATTGGAGGCTGAACACAGGTGGATCACTCCGAGTCTCTACAGTGAGACCCTGTAGATGCTGTAGACCCTGTACTACAGTACAAAAATAAATACATGAATAAATAAAACTTAAAAATTTTCAGGCCAAATTTTCAAATTCATATAAATTACTAGAATAAAATTGATTGTATCAGTCTCACTTGATGTCAACCCCTTGGTAAATAATATTATATTAGATTAATAATTCTGGACATTAAGCCTGAGTAAAGTTTTGCTATCTCACCCTTATTCTTCAGTTGTAATGCTAAAAAAAGAGAGCTGTGAATGAGTGGAGTTAGTACTATTTAATCATGCATTTCTTCAGCTCTGGTCAGGTTAACTGTTCCCTTTGTTATTTATGATATAAAATATTTCTGAAATGAGTCCATGAAATGTTTAGTATATATGCACAGGTAAAGTATGAAAGTATATATACATATAAAGTATGAAAATATATATATATTTGCATATATATATATTAAGCAAATGCAATAATCATTGAAAACAATAGTGTAATAATGAAATATGCTTCCATCATGCCCCAAATTATCCATTAGAAAATGTTTATCAAACGATATAGCCGCATCTATTTTTTCTAAATTAAGGAGCTGAGATTGAGACCTATAATTCTATCTTTTAAAATGTGCAGCTTATTTTAGTAGCTTAAAACAGTTTGATAAAAATTTATAGGAAAATATAGTACTCTAGCTGTTTGATTTGTTACATGGCAAACTATTAATAATAGGTTAAAAGTACAGCTTTTATATTTCATTTAATTTCACTTTAAACCTAAGAATGTCCTTTGGTTTACACAGAAAGCAGCACCATAGTTCTCTGATGTCTCAGGGCAACATAGGACTGACAGCTGCAACTGTTTGAAATTATTGCAAATATTGGCGCATCGATATTTTTAGTAAGAAAGTAATATATTAGCAAATTGATAAATTATTTTGACAAATGAGGATCCCAGTGATATCCTCAATCAAATAATAATTGATTAAGTTAATAGTAAATTTATTCAAATATCTGATATCCTATATATTCACCAATGTACCTTTGCGTTTATTGCCATTTGATAAGAAGTGGCTTTTCAGCTTCACAAGAAACGTGAAGCTGGCATCCTGTAAATTTCTCACATTGATAAACTTTAATATCAGTATATCATAACTAAACATGATTTCAATGGAAAATGGTTTATTTCCTCTTAAAATTTTACAGTATTTTTATGTGGCTCAATAAAAAGAAGTATGTATTGGTGATACTGTTTTTTGAGAACTCCAGCTGTTTCAGAAACCCGAACAACTCGAAAACCCTCCCGATATACTCCCAGAAATTTGTTGCTTTAATTACCACATTAGTTTTGAAACAGAGAAGTCTCCAAGGATCGTCACTTTAATTTCCCAGCTATGTGTAAGAGGAAGATCTGTGCGACTGTGATTTAAACAATGGTTACTCTCCATGGGGGCGGGACACTGTGACAGCTAGCAGACTTTCTGAGCCTGATGAGCAAGGTTGCTTGCATTGTCAGCACACACTTGACACAAACGGTACATTGTAGGGTTTGGAAAGCAGTAGCACGTTGCGCTGCAGTGCCCCTGGGGCAGAACTTTATGGTTTCGTGCTTGAGTCATTTAAAAGATAAAATATTTTCTGGAAAAAAAAAATATTTTCTTGGTATTTGTATTCAGAAAAATTAATCCCAGACTGACTTGGAAATCAAAATATAAAGAATTTTATAATAGAACTGTAGTTAACAATATATATCAATTATATACATAAATAAATTAATACATATAATATAGCTTTTTTCCTCATCTCTACCCTATGATCTCTGTTCATCTCCCAGACAACTTTATTTCTCTGCCAGCCTTTGTCCTAGTCTGTCTTCCTTACAGATGCTTGCTGATAAATCGTCAACATTTTTTAGCTTTTATCACTTTGCATGACAATAAAATGTTAATAACAGATTTATATTTTTATTAGCATTTATGCTATAAATGCAAGAGACATCTTAAATTCTAATTTAATGCACCTTTAAAGTGTTTTTATTAGCCTATTAATTCCCAGCTGTACCGTTTTATTGGAATGTGCATTACATTTAAGCCATAGTCAAAACAATGCCATGGATCTAGCATTAAAAGAGAAGAATCTTTAGTAGTTGGATAAACTATACACTTACCAGTCTTGAAAATCTACCATAAGCATTGCTGGTCCACTGAAGCTGTAATTGTAATGACATGCCTCTCAGTATTATAGATGGGAAATACCGAGAAACATACATATATTCCAAGAGAGCAGATTTTAATTGGTAGGTGAAGGTGCCACCTCTGTTTTTGATAATTCTTAATTTCAATTTTAGATATAAAGTTTTTAATATAATCTCAAAATCATCTATATCTAGCAAGGTGCATCTGTGTATGAATAACAGGATTACTTTTTGGTAATGTAACTAGAATTGTAGTGTTCTGCATCCTCTTGTACTTTTCAAATGAAATAACCTTTGTTTCAATGTAGTAGGAAAATGTAAATTTGTTACACCGAATAGCCAACCTGATTTTCTTATTTCTTCAGCTATAGTTTATAAACTCTTTTATCCTTATTATTGCTATTCTGTCACCCAACAGATGTCAAACTAGAGAAAGTTGGAAAAACAGACAGTCCAACTCTAATTAAATGCCTACCATCTTCCTTATTGTTTTTAACATACATTTCTCCAAATGGAAAGCCAGATGGCTTCACTTGAGCCTACAGAGTGACAACATCCTTTAAAACTTCTGCTGAAATGGAAAAGTGGGGGCGGTGCCAAAGTAACTGTTGCAGCTCATTTGCATAATGGACAAGATGGCAAAGTAGCTGGGGGAGTAAAAGCACCCTGCAGGTATAAGTATAAGCCATCCTCATTGCTCCTGCATCAGGCCAGCCATATCCAAACCCGGGGGGGGGGGGGGGGGCAACGTGTGGATTTTGCTTTTGTTCTGTACATAGCAGAAGCTGCCAGTAATGTTATCCAGTGAAATAGATTTCCAACATTTCACCTGCCGTTAATTGTAATTTTCCAAGGTTTCCTCTGTGACAGAGTTTACAAAAGGCAGCTTTAGTAAAAACTATCGTTAGCTTCATGGATCAATATGGTTTAGGGAATACAAAACAACTTTAGCTGTCTAAAAATAGGAAATGTCAGAAGGTGTCCCTCTCTTCCCGATGGGTAGCAAATCAGTATTGATTGGTCTACAGTGTAGCTGCATAACATTTTCAGGTATCAGGAGGACTGGCTGAAAAGCCAAATAGAACCACTCTGTGAGTGCATACAGTATGCGGTGCCTGAGTCCTGAGTATCCTAGGGCAAATTCACAGGATGGAGCCTCTGTCCATGACAAGACCATGAAAGATAGGAAAATATTTAAGACCAAAGACATCATTGGTTTTTCATCATTGTTCTATTTGTTTATTTGCTTTCTTTTTCTGTTTATCTCTGTTTGCCCATTGCCTTTATCAAGAAATTTTGAGAAAATATAGTGGCAAGTTGGAGACATGTGTACAGACAACCACATAATATAAATTCACACTGAATTAGGACCTCAGGATACATGGATGGATAATATAGTTGGTCTATTTTGAAGAAAGAAAACTGAGAGAAATTTAGGTAAAAATCAAGAAATTATTGTACAAAATGCACAAAGCAACGGGAAAGATGGATATTTGAAAGAATGCCTCACAACACTGCTATATCATTTTGAAGACCACATAGAGACATTGCAATATGGCAAGAAATGAAAGAGCATATATAACTTACAACTTAGTTTGTAAATATTTCTATTTCTTAACACGTTCTTGACATATTTTGTTAAAAGAATAAAGTCAACATCCATTTGCAAGGACAAAAACTGAAATAATTCCCAACACTAGTGGTTATTGAATTGTAGCTCCAGGGCAACAGCATAAATCATGTCAGGTACTGGACTATGTCTGCATAACTTTTTTTCTTTTCTTTATTTTTTTTGTCTGCATACCTTATTTTCCACCTGGCAAGACAGACAACACAGGCTGAGGAGACCTGAAATAAGATTTTGAAACTATTAATTCTTTAATAGAGATCTAAGTATCAGATTAAGGAGAACAAAGAAGGTTGTTCCAGGTAAAAAGAACAGCTAGATGAAATGATTCAGGTTAATTGAAATTAGGAATAAGTATCACTAGATGAAACTGAAGTACAGGCAGAGGCAATATGTGTTTTGAAGTCCATTAAGCTAAAAAGATGGGAAGCTCATACATCATTTTACACAAGAGAATGTAATCCCTAGGTTTTTACACTTGCAGAACATACTGTGGCTCTTTGGAGAGAACATGCCAGAAGAGATCCGGGAGGCAGAAAGAAATGGAGGAAGTTCAGCTTGACCAGAGCTCTGGAACTATCAATGGAGAGGGGGAAGGGCCAAGCATCTGTGAGATATCTGTAGGCTTGCAAAGGGAGAGCTAACAATAGACAGCAATTGGGATTTGACATGGTGCTTGTGCAATTTTTGACTGGAGTCACTAGGTGGATGGAGGCTTTTTTTTTTTTTTTAATCAAGATAGGGAATTCTACAGCTGAGGGGGGCGGCAGGAAGGAGGGTGGTAAATTCTAATTTAAACATGTTCATGATAATGTCCGTGAGATACTCCAAGGGTGTATCACTGACGAATACTATTAAACTGAAATTGGATGTCTCATTTCTCAACGTTGTTAACTGTCAATGTGCTAAAATTACACTTCAATGAGTGAGAACATATTGCCATATATCAGAACATTCAGAGCTCCCATTCACAGTATTTGTGTTTTGTGATGTCACTTTTAATATTTCATCTTGAAGATTGCTCATGCCGTTGAGAATAATTTGTATCTGTCTTTGCAGTATTATTTGTTCTCATTTGCAGCACTTGTCCATGCCTGGGGATTGACCAGTGGGATAGCATACTGTCTCAAGTGGGAGTCATGTACATGTCTTTTCTGCTTTATAGCTGCCTGCCATTAATTTTACAAAAATGTAACAGATTGAGTATTTTTCTTTTAATTTTAACAAGTTTCAGACTGATATTCAGACTTGAAACTTATTTTGATGTGTTTGAGCATAAACTGTTTAAGTGATTCTACATTTTGATGCGTTTATTGACAATTCAAATAAGAAAGCGAGGGCTTACCAGATAGCACAGCGGACTAAAGCACCGACTTAGGTGCAGCAGCAGGGGTTTGATTGCTGGCGTGCCCCCCACCCCCGCCCCCAGGGTGCGCTGAGACAGAGATTGAGAGTGGGTGTGGTGGAACCCGCCTGTAATCCCAGCGCTTGGGAGACTAAAAATAGAAAAATCACTAAGAGTCCAGATCTGCATAGTGAGACACTGTAGAGTCTGTCCTGAATACATAATAAATAAATAAATAAATAAATAAATAAATAAATAAATAGATAAAATAAAATGAAAAAAAGATTTTTTTTTTTTTCTGTTTGCAATCTTTAAATGGAGAGTTACTGTCTCACATCCTGGTAATTGCCATTTTTCTTCTTTTAGTATATTTGGTTGTAGTAGGGTCTCACTATGCAGCTCGGATTGTGGTGACCCTCCAGCTTTAAGCCTCTCCAGAGCGGGGATCACAGGCGAGTACCGCTACTAGCGGACTCTGGCCAGCTCAGCCCACGCCGCGGGTGGGTCTAGAGTGGCATGTGGTGCCGAGGTCCCACCTGTAGTCACTGAGCTTGCCAAATCAGGTGCTTTAGTCCGCTGAGATATCTTGCCGGATCCTGTCATGTATTTTTTTTAATTAAAAGAGAATAAAAGATAATAGAATGTTAGAAATGTTACAGAATTTCAAAAAACAAAGATGATAGGAGATTTTCAGCAATGGTTGTTGTATTACACATAGTATTTGTTCAAAGTATCATAGATAAGCATGTATAATTGGTCATGACAGTTTCCATATTAATAAAAGGTTTTTAAATAATATCAGTATAACATACTGTGACATTTTGTCTGGACTATCTTGGACTATTTTCCTAGTCTATGTACTTCTTTCTGGTCTTTCAACATTATGGTCATGTAAATTTGAACTATGTTTGATACTGGAGTTAGTAAAGTTCTAAGTTCTGATCTTACTCTAAAGCAAAGAGAAGAGGACAAATCTTCATATTTTGTATTTAAATCAGATTTTAAAGGAGAAAAGCTATTATAAAAAAATAAACAAATTTAAATCTTTTTTCATTGCAGTAAGGAGAATGGGAAAGGCAAATACTAGCAGAGATACCTGAAATTCTTACTTTGAAAAAAAAAGTGTTGTAATATAAAGTAGCAACATTTTTGATATATGTTATTTAGTTGCACAATTTTACATATATTTTCTTTTGAATATAATTGCTGAGAGAGGGGCTGGGGGCATGGCTGAGTAGAATAAGTGCTTGCCTGGCAAGAACAAGGGCCTGAGATCAATCCTGGTTCTGCAAAATAATACTAATACTACTAATAATAATACTAATAATAATAATAATAATACAAAACAATATGACTGAATAATACTACATTGTGTAAAAATATCATATTTTTTTACCCATTCCTCAATTGATGAGTACTTAGGTTGTATCAAGATTTATCTATGACAAATTGTGCTACTGTATTGTTGGGTGCACATATATTGCTGTGGTATGATGATTTCATTATTTTTGGAAAAGTACCTAGCAGCGGAATAGCTGGCTTGAGGGGCACATCCAATCCTAGCTTTTGTGGAATCCCATACTGATTTTCATGATGATTGTACAAGCCTGTATTCCAACCAACAGTGGAGAAGGGTTTCTTTTTCCCCACAGTCTCTCTGGCACTTGTTATTGGTTGACTTCCTGATGATAGCCATTCTTTCTGGCATAACATGATATCTCACTATTGTTTAAATTTGCATCTCTTGAATGCCAATGATGTTGAACATGTTTTCATATATTTACCTGCCATTTGTATCTCTTCATTTGTGAAGTGTATATTTATCTCTGATGTCCATTTTTCAATCGGGGGTCTTTCAATTTTGGAGGCCTAATATTTTTAATTCTTTTTATGTTCTAGATACGAGTCTTTCCTCTGAAGGACCATCTACTATAATTGATTCCCACTGCATGAGGATTTTTTCTCTGTTGGTGATTTCTTTTGACATACAGAAACTTCAAGAAGATGAGATCTCAATTGCTGATTCTTTGAAGGAGTTCCTGTGCTTTTGCATTTTTATTCATGAACTCTATCCCTATGTCCTTAAGATTTCTACCTACATACTCTTACATTTAATGTTTCAGTTTTATTATTTAAATATTTGATTTATTTTGACTTTAGTATTGTGCACCTTGATAGGCATGGGTCTATTTTAAGTCTTTGGTATATGGGAAGTCAGTATTTCTAGCACTATTTATTAAAGAGGCTATCTTTCTTGCAGTGAAAATGTTTGGCCCTTTGTCAAAGAAAAGGTGGTTGAGAGGTTTGTTATTGTATCTGCATCTTCTAATCTGTTCCATTGACCTTCACACCTTTTTTAAGCCAGTATCATGATGATTATATCATAGTAGCTTTGCAGTATAATTTCACATCAGGCATTGTAAAGAAAAGGCTTTCTGCCTTTTCTTTGTTACACAGGATTTCTTTTACTTTTCTAGGTCTCTTCTGGTTTCAGATGAATTTTAGGAATGCTTTTTCTAAATTTGTGAGGTATACTAATGATATTTTTAGTTGGGGTTGCATTGAATCTGTGTAACAATTCTGGGAGTATGGCCATTTTCACAATTTTGTTTATTCCTAGCCAGGAGCAAGGAATATCTTTCCATTTTTTGAAATCCTCTTTGATCTTCTTTCAGAGTACTACAACTTTCACCGTTTAAATCTTTACTTCCTTTGTGAGGTTGATTGTGCAAACATCTATTACCTCACCAGTGTGAGAATCTGAAAGAGTAATTAAAACCTAAAAGTTACAACACATACTGTGAATTGGAAAGAAATTGTTCAATGGGATGGAAGAACCTGGATGTGGAAAAGGACAAATGAAAGAAGGAAAAAAGATATTATGCAGAGTAGTTGGGATAACTATATTGTTGATTTTTGCTGGACTATCGAAAGGAGTAGTTAATGCTTAATTTTTCTTTCTGTTCTGGTATGTTTCCCTCTTTTGAGTTTCTTATAACTTTTGTGTTATTATTTTTTGTTTATTTAAATAATTTTATATGTTTATATCTGGTAATTTTAACAGCTTATTTGAAGAGAGCATCATGTAATACAACAACCATTGTTGAATTCCTATCACTTTGTGTAGTGAAAATCTTGTATTGTTTCTGACTATTTTTAAATCACTATTTTGTTTTTTAAAAAAAAAACCTCAATAGAACAAATATATCTTTGTATATCTTTATAAACTGTTATTGGCTTATTATGTTTTCTTTAACCCTGGTGTTCACTTTGCCTACAGAAATACCATGGGCAAAGACCTTTAGGAACATAAAGATTGTTAGACACAATCTGCTCTGGAGGGGGAAGGTGGCGTAAAATTTTATTAAAATAAGGTCAGAAACAGTTTATTCAGATTAAAGAGGATCCTGATTGTATCATTCTACTCATTCTTGATTGTTTCAATTGTATTTAGGAGTCAAATCCAGGGTTATCTAAATTCATCATGTGCTTATCCAGATGGACTGATATCTTAATAAGTAGCTGCACTAGCTGACACTCTTGAGCAGCTAAATCCAACAAAGCAGTTAAGCCAGTTTTCAGGCACACATCATTAATGCAGGCCATCAAGAACTGGGATTGCCCAACAAAGATGGCGCATGGTAGTTAACCATATGTTCGATAGGATTGTAGCGAAGCTTACCAGACAAGGGATGCGCTAAGTGACCTCAGGGGCGCACTTTCTGCCTCAAGTTTTACTCTCAATTTAATTGTAAATTTTAAATGTATTGGAAGGATACAAACCTATTTTCTGTCAGGATTCCATGGATTTCAGTAGGTAAAAATGAAAAGGAATATATACCTTGTAACCATATATTTGAATTCAACACTAAAATAGCTCTTTTGATCAACCACAAATTACTTTGAGTTGTAGGACAATTAACTTTACTGTCTGAACATTAGACAACTGTCTAAGAAATTTTTATGTATTTATTTGCATTTCTAAAACAATGAAACAAATTTTAAGAATACTGAAATATGTACTTTATATGCACAAAGAGAAAAAGGTTTCCCAAAAATATGGTACCATTTCTAAGTAAAACTTTTTATGCTCCTACAGCTCATTATAATATATCTATAACTAAGGCAAAATTCGATTGCTTTTCACATGATCTTATGTCCGCTTTTACGTGAATTTATCCCAAATTCCGTTACAGCTTCCTGTTGACACTCAGGGCCATGTTCCATTTCCCTAGTGAAGCAGACTTGGGACCTAACTTAAGGTCTCTTCTCCCCAGGCAGCCCACCCTCCTGACCACAAACATTGCTGTCAGTGGTCACTTTAGAATACCTGGAGGCATCATGATGTGTTAGCAAATTTAGAAATGTATCTCTTGGACTGATCTTTTTATCTTAGTTGCACGTGATTTCTAAGCATTCAGAAAACTGAAATCTTCAAGTGAATGCAAATGGATGGAGTCCACCAAAAACACGTTTGAGACACGTGTGATTGCAAGGTGATGAGTATAGCGTCTGTGTGCCTGTGTATGTGTGTCCGTGTGTATCTGTGTGTGTGTGTGTGTGTAACCAAGACAATACCACAAATTGAATATGACTTGTCTTTGTTAGTTGTCTCATTCTGCCAGCTTGCAGAGCCAAGTAAGTGGAATTGAAGGCAAAACACTTCTCTTGAAATTGATTTGAACTCTATTTAGGAAAAAGAAATAAATTGATCCTTGGGCCTAGTAATGAGTTAACATATTCTTAGTTTGACGTTATTTGTGAAATGTTTTATTTATTGAATATCAAGATTCATGTAATACTGTTTGTGTTTCTATTAATCCAAACCTAACTAAAAAAGGAATTATTTTTCCCTGCAGTAAGACTGTGTGATAGATAAAACAAGGAAGCAAAAAATCATTGTGTGTTCCTTTTTGTATAATCCATTAACCTGTTTGTGGGCATTTTCTAGGTGCCTCAAACTGCGTTAACACAAATACGCTTTTATTAAGAAGTTCCAGAGAGATGGTCAGGATCACAGGGTTTAGAAAGATATGTAAGCACCATTTCTACCTTCACCATTTGGTACTTAAATGATACCAAAACTTAATCATTTCAGAATCGTGTGTGTTGTAAATTCTGAAGGTTTCCAGTCAGAGGGAGCAGAAAGACAATTACTGTTATTTGACATAATCAAGAACATAGGAATTTCAATGGCATTTTAGAAATTGATCAGGCTGAGATTCGGAAGGAAACAGGTAACCAGGTCATTTAAGGCAAAGATCATGACTCAAGTAAAGTTTTGCAAATAAGAATTAGCCCCTGGCCAAAGAGAACAGCAAGAACCATGATTTGGTCCATTTCTTACTCTGTGATGCATAAAATGTTTTGTTTCATTTTAAAATGTTCAGTCTGCTAATGACCTAAGGCAGGAGAAAAACGTTTATCAAAATTGCTAGTGATGTGTATGGTCACTTCATAAATATGATTTAATGATCTTGAAAACAGACCAAATGGGGACAGAGCATGCTGCAAGCAGTAATGAAGCATTTTTCAAAAGTGTCAGGTTTTTAAATCATAAATTCAGAAAGGATAGACCTTACTGCCATGATTAATATATGAAAATACCTTTGAAACAGTGAAAGAGTAGCTTATTTTCTGATTGTTCTTGACCAGCAGTAGTAAAATCATATATAAATGAATTTCATGGTCACTCGGTTGTCAGGATATTCCCATTGAAAGAATTTTAATTTCTATTTCCTGTGAGAAGGTCCTTTCATTTTATTACAATGGAATTTAAACAGCTTGTCTTGTCTACTTTTATAAATTAAATGAAAATATCACATTTTTTCTCCACTGTAAAGCAATTAAATATATTTGAATATAATGTAGAAAAGTTTCTGAAAATGATCATAGAATTCAAGATGAATTTTGGTTAAAGAGTAAAGTCCAAAGCCTATTTATTTTCTATCAATTTAGTCATAGTTTCATTTGACTTTGTAACTGAAATATTTTCATTTTAAATAATATATTAAAAATAGTGAATGTATGTATATATGTCAAAATATCATTATTTCTTTTCAAAAAGGAATAACTGTGCTGTTGCCCACTGTTTCAAAATTTCTAGCAAGTTAGTGAGACTATTCATAGAGCCTAATGCAGTCTTTTAATACTGCAGAGATAGCATTAGGTACAAAATTTACAGAAATGTAAAGCACGATGCCAATGGCATTGTAATCTGAAATGTGTTCTTTTTACTTTTTTCTAGCTGTAGCCTCAAAGTTTTATGCTGTGATAGAATTTTAGAATTTCTTTCTTATTTTCTGTGTAACAGCATTCCCAAAATTCTTATATGATGGCATGTTTTCATTACAAGTAGTTTAAATCAAAGAAAAATGGTGTTTTAACAAAAAAAAATCTATTTCATTTATTTAAATTTTGTAGTATATGGTTGGCTAAAATTGATACCCATATTCACCATAAATTTGACCACATTATTTTTTTAAAAATATGGCCAAGAGCTGGGAATATAGCTCAGCGATGTAGCTCTTGCCTAGGAAGCGCAAACTCCTGAGTTGGATTTCCAGCACAAAAATCAACAACAACAACAAAAAAGAAACCAATGAGTTATGATAAATACATGGTGGAACTGTGTGGTCAAGGTTTTATATCATGGTAATCAGAGGTAATAACACAACTTTTCCCTTCTTTTTATGTTTTTTCTAAATTAAAACCTTTATTTTTAAATATCAATGAGAAACAAATATAACAAATGATGGATAAGTTCAGAAAAGTTCAGGTACCTGCATGCACTTTAGAACATTGTTAATGATAGTGTGAAATTGGAAATAAACTAATTTTTTACATTAATTAATTTATTATTATTATTTGTGTGTGTGTGTGTGTGTGTGTGTGTGTGTGTGTGTGTGTGTGTGGAACCGGGGATTGAACTCAGACCCTTGGGCTTGCCAGGGAAGCACTTATTCCACTGAGCCATCACCCAGTCCCAAAAAACTAAATTTCTAGTAAGTATGATGGATTTTAAAAGACTCTAGGATTTGAACCTCAATGATTTCCCTCATGAGGATTCTAGAGAGACATCATTGGAGGTCAAGTATGTGCAGCATTGAAGATTTGATCTGGCTCAAGTTATTTAGCTTGTCTCTTCTTATGGTAATACTGACTCGGCAGTGCGATTATTAATATTAAACATATTATGAGCTGATAAGAAGGTAGGATATCTCTGGAACACAGTACTTTTAACTAATCTTGCTATTACAAAGTTGGACTTTTTAGTTATTAATTTTCTGTGTGTATCATCATAATCTACATATCAAAATGAGGTAAGAATACCACTCAAGTTATTTGTAACCTTACATTTGCATCATTTTTCATAGTTTATCATTTACTTTACAAAATATTTTTGGCCCATGCAGAGGGAACAGCTGTTTATGGGTTTCTTTGACTATTAATTGCCTTTTATTGGTACAGAGTAATGAGGAAAAAAGGACTGGCTAGGTTTCACCCCTAGGAACATGAAGAATCAAAATGTTTATTCTAATTGGAAATTAAGTCTTTTGCTTATATAGATGTTTTCATAAAACCCTCAGCTAGTCTGTTAAATCATTCAGTGAGCATAGAAATATTAGTTTTGCTTATTAATTGTGACATTCAGTATGACATTTGTTTTGAAACACAATTATCACATATCATAGTGAAAGTCGACTTCTGATGAATGGACCTAGAACTGTACAGTATATATTGTAATACCAGGGTAGTAAACATAGGTCCATAGGGCTAGTTTTAGTGGTAATAATGTTATTATTCACAGAGAATGTGACTTTCATGCTGAAATTACTTACATTTTTGTGTGTAATGGGGATTGAACTCAGGACCTAGTGCTTGCCAGGCAGGTGCTTATGCTGCTGAGCCATCTTCAGGCCCAATTACTTACAATTTAGAGATCTGCATTTTATAAAATTCTCAGTATCATTTCATTTCACATATGTTGTGCTAAAATGTCAGAATAATATGTAAATATACACATAAATAGCATTATATATCTCATTTAATATCAACTGTGTGGCAGAAGAAAAGCTTGTGATAGTTATTTGATGTCAACTTTGCTAAACATTGAAAAATAGCCAAATTTATATGACTGAAATTTTTACTTTTTGATAAATCATATAAAGTTGTAAGAGAACAGTGTAAACCAAAGGCAGGTGACTTCAAAATCAACATCTAGGTTCCTATTCTGACTCAACTGTGTTGTTACTGAGTGACCTTGAGTAACATATGAAACCACTGTGGGTCTCAATTGTATTATCCAAAGAGGTGAAATAGTAACAGTTCTGGCATTGCCAGAATTCTGTGATTTATTGCATGTAAGCTTCCTAGAACAGAGGTCATTAAATAGTATCTTGTAATAAATACAAAGATTTAACACAATGAGTTTGCTATGCGGGCAGGGTGAAAATGTAGAAGACAATGATGGTTTATTTATTTATTTAATTTTTTGCAGAACTGAGGATTGGACTCAGGCCCTTGCACTTGCCTGGGAAGCACTTATTCCACTGAGCCATCTCCTCAGCCCCTGACACAATGGTTTAGATGACCATAAAATCTGTAATCATCAAACTCTCAGCATATGTTCCCAGATACACAGTGTAAGAATCTTATGGAATACACATTTGAACTTGAAAATGATGCAAACCTGGATATAATTAGAAATATGCGTTTCTAAGTGAATAACAGACTATAAGGAAACAGTAAGTTTAACGTGTGCTAGTACTGCATAAAAAGTGTGACGACACTTTTTAGACAGTATTCTACAGGTTGTCTTTCATTCAGTATTTTAAGATGGATGTCCAGTTGCAAGTACCATACTCTGCAAAGCATTTTGTTTTCAATTAGTAACATTTCAGATGGAGAGCAAGAAATGTGTGATGGAGTTAGCCAAGAATAAATTTGGCCTGTTGGAATGTAAGTGTTTCAGGTGCAAATAAGATATTGGTGATTGCAAGGAGAGCTGGGAAGGGAGGACTTTTCTACTGCCTATTCTGGTGAAGATAGTTTTCCACCTTCGAGATGAGCTTGTTTCTGATCTCATATATCCACTAGAATTATAACTTTGTGACCGTGGGATTATGATCCAGGTGTTTCACGTGGTAGCCATCTGTCTGAGGAAAAAATATGCTTTTCCTGAATTGACAGGCTATCACATGCATTTAGGGAAGTTTATCTTCACAGTTGGAGAAGAATAAATAAAACAACAGCATAACTCCTGTGAGGATATATTATATGCTTCAACTATTGGTCCCTTATATCTGTGGCAGATGTTGCAATTTAGTATCTAATGGGAAATTTTTTGATCAGCAAAGCCAATTCTTTTGGCACATACCAACAATTAGTATTAGGTTTTTCTTTAATGGGGAGTCATGTAGCTTTCTGCTACCTTTTTCAATGTAAGATTATATGAAGTGATAATATTTTCACTCTAATAGGTCAGTTTCCCATGTACTACTAACTATGATTTGTTCCTTGTTGTCCAGTGTGTGCTTCTTAGCACATATATGCCTTTAGCATAATTTTGTAAAGAATTTTTTTTCTATAAAATGAAAATTGTTATTGAAGGTAATTCCTGGTAACACAACAGGGTGCATTATGATAAAAGATTTTCACATAATGTATATGTATAACTGCTGCACTTCCACAGAGGGGAGTGTTTTAGCTCAAATATCTATCATCTTTGATTTATGGCAAATTGACTTAAAAATAATTCACATTAACATCCACATTAGCATTTGTAAACAGCAGCTCACAAATTAACATAAGTCATCATTCACTTTCGAGGAAATGAATACAGGCACCAGTGCAGCCCAGAGGCGACATCCAGTCCTCGAATTCTCAATCCCATCAGTGCACAGTAATCTTTTCCACTTTCATATTCACAAGGTATTGCTTTCTCCTAGAATTCAACTAAGCTTTTTATCCTGTCAGTTTTTTCTGTCTTCTTAATGCTCCTAAACCTAAGCTCTACAGCTTACATTTTATTTTTTATTTGAGACATCCTCATACATAATAGTATGATTACTTCATGCAAGCATACAAAACTTAATGTTCTGGGGTCGGATGCACAGTTCGTGTCTCCTTATCAACATTTGTACTTCCATGGTTTCAGGAAATGGAGGTTAAACAATTTTTGTTTCAGTTTAAACTGAATTCATAAACTGAAATTGTGTTCTGCCCTGAACAGCATGAGGAAACCCCACAGTGAAATCTTTCTTTTCCTGTATGGGACATAAATCACTCCTTTGTCCACTGAATCCACTTTGTCCAACCGTTACTCACTTAGTAGATATCTCAGTTATCAGAACAACCATCCGGCTGTCTCCGTGGTAGGTGCCTAACACTGTATCACGGGGCCCACACCAGGCACCGCCTCCCACCTCATCCCCCAGCCCTGCCATCATTTCACATCATTATAAGAAGAAAAAGAGTAAGGACAGTACAGTAAAATATTCTGGGAGAGAGGTGGAGGGAGGGAAGAAAGAATGTGAATGCGTGTAACTATTGTGTCAGTGTACAGTTATAATAGTTTCATTCTATTATTAGTTTACTCTTGCCAATCACTTACTCTGACTCTCGCACCTAAATTGAAAATAATACTTTCTCATAGGCATATACAAAGGCTGACGGAAAAGTGCAGCATGTACATAGAAAAATTGTTGGAGTACCTTGCCATTAATCCCCCCACGATACTTCTCTACGTCATTTTTACCACTTACTAAAATAGTCCTGGAAATTTTTCATGAGTTTTAGGAGATATTATTAAGAAAATATAGAAAAACTGCTGTCCAGCATCATGCACAGTCAGGCTCGTGAGGCCCTGCAGCGTCCCTCACCCACCCTCCTGCCTAGCTCTGGCTCTGTGTGACTTCTGCCTCTTCTGCCAAGTCAGAATGATAAAGTTACGGGCCATTCCAGTGGCCCTGATGGTGCAATGAGGGACAGTCACTGAAGGGGACTTTCAGAATGGCTTCAGAAAGTGGCACAGAAAAGAGAGCATAGGAAGGCAATGTAATCCATCCTGGGCAGTGTATCTGAAAGTGTGCCTTGACCCAGTGCAGTTTCCTTACATGATTTATATGTTCTTTGGCCTATTAACCTCGTTTTCCATTTGTATATATGGTAACAGTCTAAGGCCTTAGAAGATTAATTAATCTGATGCTGAAAAAATAAAAAAATGGAGAGGAGCAGAAGAGGGAATAGAAATACGTCATGTACATGTACTGTTTCTCAACAGTGGACATAGTCATTATGTACTATAAGCATGTAATTGTAAAAGTCAAAATTTTAAAAAAATGAGATAAATGTGTTCAATGTGAGGGGGCAGTTTTGAGGGGGCTTAATGGTAGTGTTTGTACTGTAATATAAGCATTCACCATACTTGTTGATCACAACTCACATATATAGGAAAACATGGTATATTTAGAGTTCAGCTCTGACTTCAGTTGCACACATCTAGGGAGTTAAGGGACATGTCTTACAGAAATTAGTAAGAGAGATAGTAATATAGATGCAACTGGGATTTTTTAATAAGAAAGAAAATCACAAGATAGTTGGCCTTCAGAGTTTCAAGTAACTCTATTATGTCTCTAAAGGTTACTCAATAAGAACAAAGTAAGTATTCTGCTACACACACACACACACACACACATTTTAAAGAGTAAAAAAAGCACAAATAACAAAGCAAAAACAGAACCAAAGAAACATACAAAAATGCATATAATGCAGAATTTCAAGACAAGAACAGAATACTAACAATGGATGTTATATATTGTTATCATTGAATCTGTTGCTCAGATTTCCAGATATATATTAAATTATTAAATGGTTAAATAATTAAACATTAACACTTCTTGACTCTTTCTTTCAATCAACTTTAAATTTTTGAGTTCCATTTTACTTTTTATTTTTTAATTTATTTTAATCACTCAGACAAAGGACTTCTATCTAGAATATATAAAGAACTAAAGAAAAGTCAGAACTAAAGAACTGAAAAACAACCATCTCTCAAGACTCTGGATGATGAATCTAATGCCATTTAATTTGTTCAATCATTGTATCCCTACCACAGTTGTGCATGGCACAACTGAGAGGGAAAAAAGAACAGACACACAGCTGTTGCTGTGTGGTTTAGGTGAGAAATTTCTTCAACAATTAAAAAGAGTAGAATTTTTAGATTGAATTAAAGAAAAAAGTGACATATCTTCACATATGAGATTATGCTATGTTAGCTCTATTGTAATGTTGAATAAATAAAAAGAAAGTTGCTATCTACTATGAAAATTTAGGTTATTGAGCTGGTGAGATAGCTCAGTGGTCTAAAGTGCCTTCTTAGGCAAGCTTAGGCAGGCTTTGGGGACTGCAGGTCAGTTCCCAGCACCACATGCCACACCAGCCTTGCCCTCAAGGCAGGCTGAGCTTCCTCCCCCACAAAAGCAATTTAGGTTATTTTAAAGTTATTGTTGTATTACAGTTGCCCAGTGGATCTTGACTATCTCAGAGACTAATTATTGTAACTTTTAGTTCAAAAATTTCATTTGATGCATAGTTTTTAGGTCTGATAAAAAAAGATACTGAGATATTATGGAAAAAAGACGTTATAATTCTATTTCATAAATTTCACAGCAATTTTTTATATAGAGAAAAATTAATATTCTAGCATAAATTCATAATTTAAAGATTTTTACCTCACAAAAGTGGCCTAGAATTTTAATATTTGCTAGTAAACTGACAATATAAATATGAAAACTTGCACACTTAATAAAATTGTGCAAATTAAAGGTCAGTTGTGTTGACCATAATACTAGACTCTTCATTTTAAATTTGTTTGAGGTGTTGTTTCATAAAGAAATACGGAGTTCTTCCAATGTGTTTTTTCTCTTGGCTTTAGACGATTTTATTTTGACGTACTTATATTTTTCTATTTATTTATTTAATTGTTACAGGGTCTTACTGTGCAGCAGAGACTTTAAGTGATCCTGCTGTGTCAGTTCTGGGATTGCTGGCATGTACCACTAGACTCTGTTTCAGTGGCCCACGGGTCACGGGGCCAGCATGGTGTGTGGTACGGGGGATCCTACCTATGTCCTTGCACTTCTCAGGCTGATACTTAGCCCACTCAACTATATCACCAGGCCTAAAATTTTATGTTTTATATGAACAAGAGTTAGTTTAAAAAGTACTTTATCTCAAAGGTCTGTCTTGTTCTTTCTGAGTACTTATCACTTTACATTGTTTATTAATGCTCTTACTACATTACTGAGCAGAAATAGTAGAGTTCTTGTTCTATGGAAGTTGTAGTTTGTTGTGAAGTAAATACCTGAGATCTATGTACTGTTTTGTGTATCATGAAACAGAGTGATCAATTGTACTGATCATATAATAAGGTTATCAGTTACACACATGGAGTTTTATTGAGGATTTTTTGGAAGAAATATAAATAAGCTAAAAAACAAAGAAGAACTTGGAACTTGGAACAAAGAGAGAACTGGGATATTAAATTTCTGTCTAGGTTTGAGGCCCTGTACCATAATAGAAGTGACTAGATGGTTTAAGTAACAGAAGATAATTTCTCGCAGTCCTGGTAGCTAGGAAGTTTAAGATGAGGGGCCCAAAGTGGTCAGACCTTGCTCAGCAAGGGCTTTCTTCCTGATATGCAGAGTGTCATTTTTCTGTGTCCTTGCACGGTAGAAAGCCATTAAACATTTTTATTTTCTTCCTTCTAATAGGAACATTAATTCCATAGCAGGGGCCTCACTCTCATGGTTGTCTCATCCAATGAATCTCACAAGGACTACAGCACCCAATGACGCTTTACGGTGCGAATTAGGACTTCAGCACTGAGTTGGACATAAACGTTCATTCCCAAATAACATTTATCTTCAGAAGGCAGATGGGGAAGATAAGCTAGTCATTTTTTAGAAGACATATTCAAACACAGGTATAAGTTAGTCTGAAATTGGAGCTATAATCAGAAATAAATCATAAGGAACCTCATTGCTATTACACAGAAGCTTAGATTTTTAAACTGACTATAACTAGTAGCTACAGCATGAATTTAAGGGGGAAAAACACATTTTGAAATGAACAAAGCCAATTTACGTCGTTGGTACATGTAGTATCATAAAATTTTAAGCAATGAGTGGCTGGGAACATTTGTTTACAAGCTTGGACTTAGTCTTGGCTGCCTGATGGCCTTGGAAAGCTAACTTTTCCTTGCTTGGGTTCAGCACTTTGAGAAGAAAAGTGAGCTAAGGAGATTTCTTTTTAGGTGATCGAGTATCTGAGAATTTCCAAAAGCCAACATTTTGGCCCTAGCCTTTTAAGGTCAGCGAAGACTCAGGACATAGGAGAACCTGTACTGTAACATCATGAAACTCAGTTGTGCCCCAAATTTTCTGAACAAGGAGATTATGGAGCCACAGAGGAAAAAGATCAAAGTTCTATAGTGTGCCTGAGGAGAGTCACATGGAGAGAAAACTTTCTCTCAGGCTCTCACAGAGAGCAAACTGGTCAAGCATTGGCCATGACTTATCCACATGGATGACACAGACAAAGGATCTGCAGAATAAGGTACAGGACTACAAGATAAACCCTGAGGAGACTTCACTGACCTCATCAAAAACAAAAGCTACATCTTTTGGTATATAGGTCTTGATCTATCTCAGTATTAACCATCCAGCAGAAAAGTATAAAAATGAGGAATATAACGTGGGGCCATAATAGTAATTTGAGCTGTAAATGGCTATGATCGACAACTTCTTCAGATAACTCACTATTGTTGTGGAATGCTGGACTGTGTTGGATTGTGTCCTCGAGTGCAGGCACCTAAACTGGTTGAATGACAATGGAGTGCCCATGTTTGACAGGTCTAGACAAAGGAAGGGGCATGATGTGTGTGTATGGTCAGTACAGTTTGGATAGATACGCCGTGCTTCTACAAGAGGCAAGATTTGCACTAATGGTGGTTGGACAGGCTATTATGTTGGCTTCTAGTACTATGGACAACCGCTAGGAAAATAACAAGGTAGAAAGTATTAATTATTGAATCTTTGATATAATTCAGGTATAAAAAATAAAACATAAACAGCTACACTCTCTTAATTTACTGATATGCTATAATAATGTATGTAAGTATAATATCATGTATGCACCCTGTACGATACCAAAACATTATGAAAAGTTTGCAATGTATTAATTTATTGAATCCATCCTGTTAAGGTGTCTTAAAACTGTCTCATTGATATTTGTACTTCAATAAAATAAAAAATAAATTTAAAAAAAGACACATGCCAAGAATGCCACACTGTAGATGGCAGTTCTGTATCAGTATGCCGTCATGGACTTGTGGGAGGTTTTAGTGCAGATCTTCCAAAGAATAAATTGTAGAAGCTTAATAAAAGTAAGTCTACACCCTCATTTTGTCTTCACTTACTCCATCCTACTGAAAACCATTAGTACAGTTTCTGGTTAGTTTTGTTCCAGGTAGTTAAGATATACAATGGATAAAATATGGAAGTCATCTATTTTGGCCCTCAAATATTTGATAGTCCTTTAAAGTTTCTGTTATTTCCTTCATATGATATCAAATCATTTTGTGGTAAGAAATGAAATTGTTTTGCTGTCTAGGGAGGAGGGGAAAAGAGGAAGAAGGTAAAAAGAAAGTCAGAGATAAACACAGAAAGGCATCAGATTTAAGTGTATCAATTAATTTTTTGGTCTTGCATAGATGTAGGTCTTGTGCTGCTTTTTCATCAATTGACCAAATTGAGCTTTAGTCACTGATCATTTATTGCTTATTATCTACCAGCCACTACCAGAATGCTACTGATATTTTAATATAAAGCTGGTTTCTAGAGGAAAAGGGGAAAAGATGAATAATTCTGTCTGTGCTATGAAGGAAGGGCTTTACATATCCTGTGCTGACATTTACACTAGGTCTAAAGAAAGGGAAAGGACAGTTCTGCAGGAGAAAATAGTACTGACATTCCTGGTTAGGAAAGAGCAAATACAAAATATACTGTAGTCAAGAAGTAGGAGTTCATCTTCAGAAGTATTGGATCAGACCACTTTGCCATACTGTGGTTTGGGGCGATTTCAATGAGTAGCAAGAGAAGAACCTTAAAAAATTGCAAGTTTTAAAATTTAGCTCAGTTGATAAGAACAGTTTAAAGAATTTTAGTGGGAATCTGATAGAAGTTTGAGGCCAGAGCAATTTGATGCTGTGTCCTAACAATTACATTTACAGCCAAAAATACAGGAGCTGCCTGTAGTGTGTCAGAAAGAGAAGCAAGACTTTGCATTAGAAGTACAATGATCAGGAAAAAAGGAAGAGCTCCATGAAAAGTGTGTGTGTTGTACACACTTTGGCAGCATATGTACTTAAGTATGTGTGTGTGTGTGTGTGTGTGTGTGTGTGTGTGTGTGTGTGTGTTGTAAAACTGAAAGAACTTAGAGCAATGGGAAGATGTAAACAGTGTGGAAGCTGGTAAAAATCATCACATAATTGGAACCTCAAGGGATGTGGTTTGTGACAAATGAAGCTACAAAATATGGGAGAGAAACAGACTGAAGCAGAAAGCATGGGATGAGTTAGGTTTAGCATGAAAATGTATCCTTGGGCTTAGCTTTGGGGTTGTAGCCATTGGCCTGGGACTCACTGGGATGAGCATCATATCTACAGCTGGATAACGCCAGCCACGGAGAGAAAAGAAAATTTAGTATGGAGCACTGGGGGGTACTCTTTTGCACACTTAGGCAGGTCAGGATGCAAGACTGAGGGGAAAAACTGAGAAATCTAAAGAAAAAGAGTTTTTCTGGGAAGGAGAGTGGTGATATTGCATATTTAAGAGAGCTCCTTTATATATCTCTGAATTTTAAATTTAAAATTATTTGAATTTTTATACCTATATATTTAAATTCACATGCTGAGCTTTTTTCAAAGCAACATTTGCATTTGGAAATCCAGATATTTAATTACAAGAATGATGAAGTGAATTTCATTCAAATTCTCACTCATAATTCTTTTTTAAATGTATGTAGTAGAGAGTCTCACTAGACAGAACAGATTTGTAGGGATCCTTCCTGTTTTTTAGCCTCCCAAGTGCTGCGATTACAGTTGCTCGCCACCATGCCCAGTCTCTGTCACTATCTCAGCGAGCCCCAGGGCCGGGGCCAACATGGCACGTCAAGCATGGAACTCCTGGCCCCTGCAGCTGCCTAAGCAGGTCGGAGCTATCCGACCAGCCATCTTATTCATAATCTTTATTCTTATTACTCTTTAAAAGTTTTATCTATTTTTGGTTGTTTAGAAGTAACAAGTATGGCCTTTGAACATTAAATACTTATAATATTTTATTACATATTTATTATGGGTCATTCATGAACACACATACATATATATTCACATCATTGTTTGTTATTTGTAAAAACACATTTGAAAGTGCTTTTGATGCTAATATTATACAGTTTAAAATTTTAGTGTATTTACTGTGTTTTTACTCAAAAATTTTGATTTAGAATAGCCTAAAGCAATTATACAGAAAGAACATTTGGAAGGCCAGACCCCCATTCTGTGCTGGCATCTTTTACTCTCTGGCCTGCTGAACGGTATACCCAGATGCTGAGCAGCTAGCTCCTCCTCCCAACTGCTGGGCCTTGTGAGCAAAAGAACATTTAGGACACATTTAGAAAGGACTCACAGGAAAAAGAAATGTAGCTTTAATTGAGCAAGTTGTCCCAGTGCGAAGAAGAACTAGTTCAAACGGGATGTCCCTACAAATGAAGTCTTTGGGCCTAATTTAACCAATTAGAAGGACTGAGATGGATCTTCAAAGATGAATCACTTATCGTAGATGAGTTTCCTAGGTAAAATAAGACTTGTGCTTTTTAATGGAAAATATATACAAGTCAATGCTCGATGATTGATTGCATTTCATATAAAATTGGTCTTGGATCTCAGACCCCATATTTAAATCTTTTTTAAAAATTAATTCCTATTAGTTTATATGCATGTTGTATTGATTCTGTTAATTTTTAAGGATGTAAGTTGAAGGAAAGTTCAGACATATTTACAGAAAATAAGAGACTTCACACAATTAACACACTTGTGACATAATTAACTGAAGTTACAGATGTAGCATTAAATAATAAAATATTAAATGTGGACAAGCTGAAACTCCAAAGATGACAGCTTTTGAAATAGTCAAATTATGTAGCTCCTTTTTCTCCTGAAAAATCTCTCATGGATATTCTTGACACATTTTACACTAATTTTTGTCTGTGCCCACAGTGTTCTATCAGTTCAGCTACAGCAGGAATCTGTCTAATGGTGGGCCTTTAGTGAGACGGACAGTTAATGGGAACGGTAGCCAGCCTGAGGTGCGTGTATCCAGTCCGACTGAACTCCGCCACTTCTGTGGTACATGAACTACTTCAGAAGTTTCCCAGCTGTTTCAGTGGCTAATCGTGGCAGTAGGAGCTCATATTTAACCTTTGATGTACTGGCCCTCTACTTTGTAGTCCTGTGCTTTTATCTCTGGCTATCTGGAAGACACATCAAGCAGCCAGCCATGCCCCTGTACAAACGCTATTATTCTCTCAGTCAGCTCCTCCCAACCTCTTGCATCCATTTAGGGGAAACTCTGAATCTCCTATGATTTGCTTTTATGTAGGTCAAAATCAAATCAACTCCTTACCAAAGGTCAAGTGAATTATAAATTCATTTCATGACAATAAAAAAAGGATTGTGTGTGTGTGTGTGTGTGTGTGTGTGTGTGTGTGTGACATGTTCCCTGCCATTCAGTGGGAGCCTCTATCAGAACCATTGTAAGCCATTTGTAATATGCAAAGTGTTTCCTAGTGTGTTAGGCATCTGTATCTGTGATCAGTATCCATTTCTGGGCAGTAGCTGACTTGCATTTCCTTCCGCCTTTGCCCTGGTTCACTGCGCTCCTTCAGCCAGCAGAACCCCTTGTCCTGGACAGCGCTTCAGGCCTTTTTTCTTTACCAAGGTAGTTTGTCAGCCTGAGCTACTTTCTCATTCTGGTCTTTGCTGAATTACTTTTTCAGGCTAGTGAGTCTCTATGCCCTATCTAACACGGTGCTTCCCAGGCCTATTATCCTTCTGTCATGTTGATTAATCCTAATTCGTGATTATTTTATTTATTTACTTTCTTATCTAGAATGTAAATTAACCAGCATGGGGGTTTGTCTGTAATTCTATGGTTTCACTAACATACAGAGCCATGCTTGATTTCTAGCAAGGGTTCTATTAGGGTTTGTTTCCAAGGAAGTGAGTTCCTCTAATGGAAATACACACTTGCACTGAATGAGTTGCGTACAGTTTTAAACAACGTTTTTATTTTGCTTGAAATAATTTACCTTGACTTTCTTTGTATAATGCTGACTATAGGCTTAAAAAAACAAATATTGCATAATCTACCTTAGTTTATTAATTGAATATTACAAATATTACTAACTCTACCTTAGTTTATTAATTGAATTCATATTAATGACCACACAAAATTTTCCTAAATTTTGATAACTCTATCTCTAGCAAAGTCAATATTTTACACATATTTTTAGGTAGTCAAGCCAGGATTCCAAAAATTAGGAATATGAGTTTGAAGAGGATATGAATTTAAAGTCCTATAGAATATAATATATTTCCAAACAAAATGGAAACAATCATATGTATATTATGTAATTATGAGTATTGGGCCCTGTTTTCTCTCATTTTTTACTGTCATTGAATATTACGAAGCTCGTAATCATTTAACAATTTTATATGTGAAAGTGTGTGTGGTTTTTATTTTATTTTATTTTATTTTAAAAATATGACTGTGGTTCACATCCACAACATCTAGTGACTCCTCTGTGACTAAACTACAAAACCTTAGCCTGATATTCTAATTATGTTATAGTAATTCTAGCCCCAAGTCTATTATTTGCCAAGATTCTTGTGTGGGGCAGAGGACCCAGTGGGAGAATAGCTACACATGATCATGCCTGTGTGTTACCGGTTTCTCTTGCTAAGGTGTTCTTCTTCCTTTGCTTCTTGAAATCTGAGCCATCCCTCTAAGCTGGTTTGCATGTTTGCTGCATCAGATTCCTAAGATAAGTCCAGGTAAAGTTAGTTTTGCTGTTTTCTTGCTACTGAATTTACAGTTTCTCTATGCAGAACTTGTAACTTGGTTTGCCTCCATAACCCATTTGTTCTTACCAGATTTAAAGGTCTTCAAGCATCTGGGAGTATGAGATGTATGTCTCCCTCTCCCACAGCTCCTAGCATGGTGCATTCCATTAGGAACTGTCTGTTGAAAGAATGAATGCAAGCATGCATGTCTAACACTGCCCAGTGCATAAATAAGCATCATTGAGGAGAAAGAGATTCCATGCCAGAACAATTCTAATGAAAACAAATTGACATTCATTTCGTATAACGTTCTGTATACAAAACTCATTGAAATCTATAAAGACAAAGAATTTGTTTTTTTCTTTACTCTTGAGAGAGTCCAGCCTAAATTTATTCCAGCGCATTTTTCAGGATTTCAAGAGAGCAGAAATGAAAGATGTTGTTTATGAAAACGAAAAAGAGTAATTGGCTGTTGCTTAAGTAGAAGTAGTTTTAAAGATTTGATTGTCACCAAGTTGTTCCAAAAGTAGTGATTTAGAGGGAAAAATAGCACTATTTTGGGGAGGAGTACATCTAAATGTAATACCAAGCAAATGGTAAGTTATATTTCCCTGGTGAACATAGTAAACTGATATTTTTGTAAATGTTCATGCTTAAGATGCTAATTCTGTAGAGATAAGAAAGTGATAAAATATATTCCTTTTATAATGCACCTTTATGCTGATATCAAGGAATGCACACACCTGATCTATAAAATACCTGAAAGCATGAACTGCATTTGTTTACTTTACTGTGGTTAATTTGGTGCCCATCAGAGACTAGATACTCTTGACAATATTTGTTGAACCAAGTTAAAATTGTGGGTGGGGTTGAATAAAATTTGAAGTTAAGAAGGTAAGAGTGATCTTACTAGAGAACAACTCTGCCAACTTTGAATGAGAATATTGTAGCTGAGAAGGGAAGCAATACCCACATTATCCAAACATTTATTGTTACAAAGGACATAAATTATTCAAGCACAATTAATTACTAAAGCAGAAATTAGATTATTATGAGAAGAAAGTGCTTTTAATTACATTGGGATTTTTCAAGTACGTGTCAGGTGAGTTGTGTTTTTGGCTTTAAGGTGCGGAAGAGGTAGACCCTACAACTACAGAGAACAGTTTATGGGTTCCATGAGCAGGGAGTTGAAGAGTACATGGTCCAGGGCTGGTGCCATCGATTATCGATTATTATAAGAAATTTCTTAGTTCATTGGCCCTTCCCCTTTCTGGCTGGAATATGTTCACTGGGCATGCAGTGCAATGTCTGAATTGATGGTGTGGAGCTGGAAGAAGGCATTAAGGGTCTGCCTGCCTACTCTGTGACATTTTGTTAGGAAAAAGGAATAGGAAGAAAGCTTAGTGATAATAATCACAGTGGTCAGAGAAATAGCCTTGTCCTGATTTATTGAACCAGCCAGTCACTGTATGTGCATGGGGTGTAGGAAAGGATTTACGTTCAGTGCAAGTAAATCTGTTTCATTACCTACAGGGTCTGGATTAGTGAAGTGAGTGACACAGGTGTAAAAAGCTCAGTCATAAGGGCTGTTGAGATAGCTCAGCAGACTTAGGCAAGCACAGGCACCAGGGACTCCATCCAGGCACCACATGACGCACATACCCCATTCCTGGGCGCACTGAGCCACTACCGGATCCAGGAATGGTGGTGCACACCTGTGATGCCAGTGCAGGGCAGGCTGAAAACAGGAGCATCACTATGAGTCTGAGCTGTGGAGTGAGACCCTGTACCAAATGCATAAAATTAAAAAATACTCAGTCTCGAGGATAAATAGTATCTTAATGTATCTATTAAAATGACTAATGTAAAAATATCCCACATGACCAAAATATAAAGAATTTAAATAAAGACTCGCCTCAACTCAAATGGCTAATTGTACTAGTTTTATCTTTGTGCTGATTAGTAATCAGATAAAGGTTAATTTGTTACAAGAAAGAAAATTCTGTGAATGATGATGAACATGACATGAAGGTCACTAAACATTTTTCATGATGTGGCTGACGGACCACAATTAATCACAGTTGGGCAGTTATTTTTGTTGGAATACTGTGTCCATTGGAAAATGTGAAAAAATCCCCTTAAAATTAGGTTTTATATCTTATCTCCTCTTATTTTTTGTTGATGCAATATATCAAAGATAATATTAGACTTTTGTTCAAAAATTTTCAACTTGGACTTTTCTAATATTATGATACTAAAACTGAACTAGATAACCAAAATCCATATAAAAACCCATTATATCATTTACTGGAATGGCCTAAATAATAGAACTAGAATGATAAAATAAGCATAATGTTCAATTGCATTAGTAGCCCTCTCCTATACCAAGTTCTATCAGCTTTAGTGTGATTCAGTGAAAACTCTTCATTATTGAATGGGGCATCATGTGTTTATTGTAGCCTGATCAGTGCAATTTGTATCAGCTTCTAAGATTATTTAACAATAAAATCCAAGACTTTATATGTAAACCAACCCTTTATGTAAGAAGAGTTACGTTGCATATTTCTTAGAATGCCTGAAGAAGGGTTCAGCCTTTGACTCAGTCAGCAAATTAACTGAAGAGAAGACCATATTTTGTTTTAGCATGTCTTCTCGCCTAATGAGTCCTACCTACTGGTATCAAGTACCACAGTCCATGGAAAGAAATATCTGAAAAACATAGTTATAGTGTGGTAGGAAAACTCATGGGAGAAGAAAATATGAGAATATGTACAGCATTTAGGACTGTGTTTTTTTTTCTACATGTTAATGTTAAGTTTTGTGGGAAAGATGTTAATAGTAAAAACACGCCATAGATTTAATTTTGCTAATTTTTTGTAGGTAACATATTCTTGTAGTGGAGTAAGACACAAGTATTGCCTACTTTGCAAATTGTTTTCAAAAGAATGTTGATGTAAGTGAAATGTTTGGCATTCCTGCAAATACTATCAAAAGAAAACAAAAAATATATCTTTCCAGAAGACTAAAGGAATACCAGAGGACCAGAGTTACTGTTGTATCATGGCTATAAAATTATTTTGCCTGAATTTCAAAATTATGTTATGTCATTCAGATGATTAGAAGGTATGTTACACTGCTGTCCTTCTAAAATTGTATTTATAATACTAAAGCATATTTGAAAGACATATGTATTATCCAAATTTTACAATTTATATTTTATGAAGTGTTACTGCATTTTTATTCATTACTGTGTCCTTCTAACACTATTTTGTTTACATTAAATACATTAAAAAATAAGTACACTTTCCTCTAAATGCTTTATCACTCATATAATTTCAGTTATAAAATACTATTCTTGTGTATAATTTACATAAAAATTAATTGCAAAAATCCTGAAGCCACGCTCTCCAAATTGTACCAATATGTAGAATTATATAATGCAAGCACCTTTTTAAAAAAATAATTTTATTGAGAAACAAATATCAATGAGACAGTATCACAACTGATCACTGGCATATTTTCAAGAGTTAATACATTGCATATTGTTGTCATAGTGGTTTCCTGTCTCAAACACTATTATAGCAAACCTCTCCATTGAATTAAGAAAATGGAGCTGTATATCTATCCTAACTATTTTGAGTATACAGATATAAAAGGGTCGTTCCTTTCCATCCTAATTTTTTGATTAGTTTTGTGAGAGATGGGCATTCCATTGCCATTTAAATATTGCAGGTGCTTGAATTAAGCAGAAACTCCCAATATAGTCTAGTAGTCCATAATAACAGTGGATAATCCATAGGACTGGCAATGTCAGAAGTTGTTGACTTGACCCATTTGCAGCTCAGCATATTGATATGACTTTACTTCTTATACTTCGTTTTCATACTTTTCTGCTGGCTGGTTAAGACCAATATAAAGCAAGACCTATGTAACAAGAAATGTAACTTTTGTATCTGATAAAGTCAGTCAAACCTCCTCAGGATTTAACCTGAAATCATATATGCAGTTTGTGGATCCTTTGTGAAACAAGAGCAGGAAAAACAAAAGCCACAGGACAGTCCTGCATGCTGTATATGGTTAGATTTCTTAAGTTCTGTGTAAAATTATGCAATTGTTTATTCCTATTTTTTAAGATTTTTATTTATTTTTTTAAATTTTTTCTTCATATTCTTCAGGGATTTGAAGTTTAACACATCAATACTTGATGGAAAATGCCTGTTCCATGTTATCCCTATGACTGATATTCAGACAGATAGTCGGGTTAAACCAAACTGCACATGTTGTAGAGTAATAATAAGCTTCTCTTCTAGAGGGTTAACAACCTAAGTTTTCAGACCAAAAATTAGAGAAAAAGAAGTTCTACAAGGTCAGCCAACATTTTGGTCTAGCCTTTCAAGGTCAGTGAAGACTCCTGACATGGGAGTACCTGTACTGTAACGTTATGTAACTCATTGTGTCCCAAATTTTCTGATGGAAGAGATTATGAGGCCACTTAGGAATGTAATCAATGATGTTAATATTTAAAACAAATAAGGAGAGTCACATGGAGAGAAAACATTCTCTCAGGCTTTCACCGAGAGATAATCAGTTAACTCCACATACCCTGTGAGCCCCGCTGCCACGGTGTGCTGAGCCAGCCACAGCAATTGGGTATGGTGGCACACGCCTGCAATCCCAGCACTGGGAAGGGTGAAAACAGAGTCTGAGCTGCATAGTGAAACCCTGTAACAACCAAATACACTGAAAAAAAAATGATCATCAAAGGTAAGCATTTGAATAGGATCAGGATATGTAAGCAGCCATGATAGAGCTGTTACAGAACACAGAAGCAAAAACTATGAAGCATTAGTTGATTGTTCATTCATTGGTAAGAAATTCATTCAGTAAGAAATACAATCTAGTGATAAAAATATTTTCCTGTGAATTGTGAAGGCTGTGGTTTATGCTGGTTTTATTCATGTAGTTTGCATTATTGAATTACTTATGGTGATATAACTCAACATGCTAGTACAAGGGGCAAGGAGATTAATAAGAAGCACTTTTGGGACCACTGAGATAGCTCTATGGTCTAAGCATCTGCCTGGAAAGCACAAGGACCCAGGTTCAATTGTGGGTACTGCATGCCCTGTTGGCCCTGCCTTGGGTGTACCAAGCCAGCTACTGAGACAGGGAATGGTACACATGCCTATAATCCTAGCTCTGGGGAGGCTGAAAACAGTATCACTATGAGTCTGAGCTGCATAGTAAGACCCTGTAACAAACACATAAAATTTAAATATTTAATATTTAAAACAAATATTCAGTGACAAGTGTTTCCCCTGCCCAAACTTACCCACTGTGCTGATGTGTTAGGAAAGTGGAAACATCCGTTGAGAAAGTATTGCGGAGTGACTAGGTCTTAGCCTTTCGTGGGAACGAGGGGGCTGTTGTGAAGCCATCTCTGAGGAGTGCTTCTAGCTTTAAACAACTTCAACAGAGCCTTTAGACCCAGACACAGGCCATTGCATGGAATTTAGCATTGGACACCATCCACTTTCTTCCAAGAGGAAAATGTAAAATGCCCAGGTATAATTGGATCATGAATAGTGTAAGATAAGTATATGATGTAGTTACTTATCAAGAAATGTGGAAAATGGCTATTTCTCTCTTTCAGCTTTTTTTTTTCTTTATAAAGAGAATAAAACTTTTAAAAACAATTAAAAATGATACAGAATTCAAAACAACATGACAAGAAATTAACAATGGCTCCTGTGTTGCATATTCTTTTCTTCCAAGTAGTTCACATTACCAGACCTAGGCATGCAAAACTGACCAAAGCATCAAGCATTAACTGTTCTCTTAATAAACCAGCAGAAATTAGTACAATAATTTCACCCATTTTTGAATTTTTTTCTCTCTCTCCCTGCCTCTCTCTCTCTCTGTCTATATCTCTGTTTCCCTCTTTATCCCTCTTTCTTCCTCCCCTCCCTTTTTCTTTTTCTCCTTTCCTTCATCCTAGTCTGCCTCCCTTTTGAGAAGTTCTTTCCTTTTTATAATATCTATTGTACCTTCCATATTTTATTCAGTCTTTTAGTGTCTCACCCTAGGGGGACAATATGATATTTAAACATTCAGGTCTGGTTTATTTTACTTATGAATCTAGTCTCTAGTTGCATCCACTAGCTAATAAAAATCTCAAGTTTATCTTTCTTCATAGCTGAGTAATATTCTGTTGTTTTCTTTCTAAAACAACTGTTTTTTAACTACTCTGTGATGAGTATTTGGGTTGTTCCTAAGATTTAGCTATGTTAAACTGTGCTGCTCTAAACATTTGTGTACATATATCACTATGATATAAGCTGCCAAAATTCAAAGACCTCATCAAAAAATGGGCGTCTGAGATGAATACACACTTATCAAATGAAAAAATACAAATTGCATATAAAATATTTATTTATCAAATTAATTTTATTGAGAAAGAAATAGCAATGAGACAGTTTCAAGACAGGTTAGTTGGCCAGATGCAACACATTACTATGATGGACCACTGGAATATATTTGATAATTCTGCTGAAATTACAGACCTACAATATTTGTATGGCAATGGAATACCCATCTATGACAAAACTAAACAAAAAAGGGGTATGAAAAAAGGGCCATTTTGTAGTAAAATACTTAAAATGTTCAAAATCATTTGAAAAATACAAATTAAAACACCACTGAGAATCTATTAGGAAGTAAGGTAGTGAGCAACAAGCAGGGAATATTATGAGCCACTTGATTGCAAATCAATTTTAATGTTTTTAATTTTAGAGCAAGTTGGCCACTTTCTTCTTTGTCAGTATCCACTTTCTTGAATTCACTGTATCACATGAACTCCTAAAACCACAGAGAGGATCCTGGAATGGGTGTCACTGTCCTGTCTCTGTCTCATTTAAATTAGTGGCATCCAATGTGCCTTACATGTACTCACCCTGCTAGGAGAGTGTAATGCTAAAGCTAGAGAAAAAGAAATGAATGAAAAAGGGAGAAGGGGACAGGGAGATGGCTCAGTGGAATAAGAGCTTTCCTGGCAAGCACAGGGGCCTGAGTTCAATCCCCGTTTCTATCAGAAAAAAAAAAGAAGGAGGAGGAGGAAGAGGAGGAAGAGGAGGAGGAGGAGGACGAGGACGAGGAGGAGGAGGAGGAGGAAAATGGGAGAAATACAGAGACATGCCTGGGCAGATTCTTAATTGGAATTTGAGGACTCAAACAAGGTGAGAAGCTGCGTTAGGCATTGGACATGTTATTACTCTAAAACTAATCTTTCCATTTATACTATTTTATAAATTTCCAGTTTGCCAGTATCATGGAGTAATTAAGAAAATACTTCCTATTTGTTACATTTTTTATTGGTAAGCTTGGCTCCATAAGATTCTCTCATATGGATGTACAGAATACTTCAGAGCAGTGTCAGCAATTACTGGATTGGAAACGCTGCTAGTAAACTGATTCTGATTTCATCTCCTTCTTTAAACTGGTTGCCCTGGCTTCCTCAAGCAGAACAATCTTTTCTTTAATTGTGCAACCTTTAATTAGTGCACCAGTAAGAAAAATGGAAAACAATTCATTTATGTAATTGCAACTAGCCTGTCATACACAAGTTGGGAAGCAGCAAATTCCACAGCAGGGGGTCCATATTATGCAACTTGGGCTGGCATTTAGATCAATTCCTGTTCATTGAAAATATATCAATTGTAATTCTGTGAAGTATATAAATAATTCGTATATAAATCTACATTGTACAACTGTAAAGTGCATTTTGTAAACTTAATAATTTTAGTTAAAGGTAAACCTATGGTAATAATTTTTAGAAAAAAAAGATATTTGGTGCAGGGTCTCACTACACAGCTTGGCTTTGTAGTGATTCTCTTCTTTTCAGCCTCTTTGACACTGTGATTACAAGTGTGCACCACCTCGCCCTTTCTCAGTGGCTGGCTCAGCATGTGTCACGCCGGATGGATCCCTGGTTCCTGCACTTGCCAAAACAGGTGCTTAGCCCACTAAGCCATCTTGCTGGTCCCCTATGGTGACAATGTGTCTTCTTACACGTTGAAAAAGTGGTCATTAAGAATAAAAAATACTTGAAAAAGTGATGTCATAGAATTATAAAATACATAAGATTGTGGCCTGTATTATTTATCTATTTCTGTGTTTTTGAAAAAAAAAAACCACACTAAAATTTAGCACCTTAAACAGATACAACATTTACTTCAGAGCCAGGATGAGAAGATCTCAAGACCTGACTAGCACTGAGAATGTACTCAATAGCTCACTTTTTGTGGCAGGCCTCAGATTTTTATTGGCTATTCACTGGAGCTATTTTCTTCCTACCACCTGGACACCTCTAAGATAGAGGTCTGTCATGAATTGTCCTCTAGTTTTATCCTGAGTGAATCGCATGAAAGAGAGAGAGAGAAGAAGGACAGGCTTTTTGTAGTGTAAACTAAACCCGGCATTTCATCAGTTCTACCATATTGCATGGGTTGCAAACTGAGTCCATCCCATCCTCAAGTGGAGGGCAATTGCGTGGTACTTTTTAAAGAGAGAATTATTTTGAACATTTGTGCAGTTTTTTTATTCTTTTTTTTGGTGGAACTAGGGATGAATTCAGGCCCTTGCGCTTGCCAGGGAAGTGCTTATTCCACTGAGCCATGCATTTTAAAGAAAATATGTGCATTGAATAAATTTTTAAACATAAGCTTGTGCTTCTTCCCCTCGTGTCATACATGAGAAGGTTTGGGTCCAGGAAAGTTAAGAGACTCCTCCAAGCACATACAGTCACTTGGGGCAGAGCTGGTGTCTGCTGGCCTCTTGGCCTGTGTAACGTAAATGTCTCTAGGTACTTATCTGCACAGAGCTCAGTTGTCCAGTAATGATCAGGTAATTCTATCAGTAACACAGCCGCTCTTTTAAATGAATGGTAAAATATTCTAAACTTACTAGGTGGCAAATTTTCCAAAATGTGTAATTCTTACTTGTTTCTTCAGCAATAGCATATCAATCAAGATTGAGGAGTTCAGTCATTATGCTGTCATGATTAGGAATATTATCTGTGTCTCACTGCATCCGACAGTGGCATAGTCCTGATCTGTGGTCCCCTACGTTAACAGTCCCATTCCTCTCTCCACAGCTGTTGAGCCTTCTTGCATATCTTGCATTCTCTGCTTATGACAATCACTTCTTCCTCTTCAATATATTGTAATGGAATGAATTCCTCCTACCCATCTCCATTCATATGAGCAAGCATTTATGGAACTTGGAGTTGAACTTCGGGCCTGAGCTATTTAACGATACAAAGGGCAATTAGACAATGTCTCTCTTCAGAGAACCCATTGTATGTCTTATTAGGGATGAGGGTAGCCCAGAGAGATATGATTACTTGCTAAACTCAAATCTAATCTAATCTATACTGATTTTCCAGAATCTAAATTCTCTGACAGAATAAGAGGAGGATCTTTAGACAAGTGACTATCCGATTGGAACTTGAAAACAGAGCAGGAATGTTTGGGATGGAGGATAAAGAGAAGGGAATTCTTGATAAAGGAAATAGTGCATTTCGCATGCATGGGTCTCACAAGCTCATTGTTGATTTATAAGCATTTCCTGTAGTTTAAGCAGTCTCCTCTGATTGGAGACTGTAGATTAATAATGGGTACAAAATATCAGTGTTTCTCAAGTTATTAACTAGGAACTGTGTTGGAACTAAGTGTTCCTTTAGGTTTACTGCATGTGCTATTGAATCATACTGTTTGCTGTCCATCTTCTTCTCTGATACTTGCTAACTTTGGGCAACCAGCTCAAGTTGGGTTTTCTGAAACAGTAGACACTGTCATCACCTGCTTCCTAGTGCACTGAAAGGATTCAGTGACACACATATAGTGTTCAGCACAGTGATTGGACTCCGGCAAGATTCATCAAATATTAGTTTTCACTATCATCATCAGTTTGTTTTAAGGATTATACTATGGCTTTGCTATTGTTGTGGTTGTTTTGTTTTGGTAACAAAAATTGAATTCCGGACCTTGCTTAGCAAGCAGGCACTGTGTCACTGAATTATATGCCCAGTCCCTATACTATATTTTTAATTTGGAGGGTCTATCTCAACTGTGTAAACAACAGATGACACAATCAGATTTGTGTATTTTCAAAGGTACCAGTACAAGTGTGTAGAGAAACGTCTTATGTTCTTTTTCCCTGCAGACTGAAAGGGCTACAGATAGATGTAGGTAGAGCTCTGGCTTGTGGAGAAATGGTCTGTCATTCACTAAGCAAATGCTATCTGAGCCTGCACTGTGTGGTATGGACCAAACAAATTGGGTTTTATTCCAAATGCTCGTTCACTGAACACTGAACCATGTGAGCACAGACCTGTAAGGAGGTAGGGAAATCTCCTGCACTTAGACCAGCACTGGTGGTTGGTGCCGTCAACATCAGCCTCTGAAAAGGCTAATGAGGCAAGTTAGAGCCTAAAAGATGTCCCTGCCAATCATTAAATATTTCTCGGTGTATTCTTGTGTATATGCATAGATTTTGGTGGTATAAAGATTGGTCTCAGGGCTGGCCAAATAGCTCAATGGATTAAAGGGCCTGCAAGCAAGTGCGGGGGCTGGGGTTTCAATCCCTAGGCCTGCCATGCCAGCCCTTCCCCTGGGGGGCACTGAGATGGGAATTGAGACTTGGCGTGGTGGTGTGCACCCATAATCCCAGCACTTGGGAGGCTGTAAATAGATGGATCACTGTGGGTCTGATCTAGTAGTGAGTCCCTGAACACCCTGTAGATCCTTCCCTAAAAAATGGCAAAGAAAAGGATTGGCCTCGAGATCTAAGTTGCTTATGACTGAGCGATATCCCCAGCGCATTATCTGATAGTGTTATTATTAATTATTATGATGGTGATTATTTGGTACCAGAGATCAAACTCAGGTCCTTGTGTTTGTCAGGCAGGCAATATGTTATTATTTTTAAGTGAGAAAAATATATCTCTAGATAAACTTTATGGGCAAGTTTCTTAGTCTTATCTTACTAAAGGAAAACTTGAGATGGCACTAGAAATATTAGACATCAGATATAATTAACTTCCTTACTGCTTTTCAGAAGAAAACATTTGTTTTTCTTTGGATAATTATGTAATTAAAAGTTTATAGTATCAAAAAGTAATTTTATCATATTCATCAATACAGATAGAAAATATTTTATAAAAGCAGTATGCTCAATTTAATATCTGATCAAGTATCTTAATTATATTGAATAAGCATCAATCCTGCATGCTAATTCAGCTGATTGAAGAACACATTTGCAAGTTCAGTCCGACGAAATAAATCTAATGAAAAGGCAAAGCGCTGGGAAGTCTGCGAGCATGTGGAGCGGCGTAGCACGCGGCAGGATTTGCAGAGAGCGTCCCGCAGGGGTGGCAGCCAAAGTCAGTCATGCAGAAGGCAGTCTTACAGGGGGAGGCGTGTACCTAAGCCCAGACGGGCTGGAAGAAGGCCGTGTGTGATTCGGAAGTGCTGGGCTAGACCTGGAACTCTAAGCTGGATCGGAAGGGGTCCTGTGGCCTGTGCAGAAACATGGCTTGCAGTGTAAGACTGGTGGAATTCCATAAATGTGTTCTTGCGGGGGAGGGACTATAAGACTTACATTTTTAAAATGTTATTTTAGTATAGAGGAAAGATTGAGTGAAGGAGCCCAGCTCCAAGTTCATTCATGTAATACCAGCAAAAACAATGGTGGTGTGAAGCAACCCAGAGGCTCTGCACCTAGAAAAAGTAAATTATTTTCAGGTACAGTAGGAAGATAGAAGCAGGAGAATTTAGGCTATGCTTGATGGAAAGATGGCTTCTGGGAAAACTGATTGGACTAAGCTAAGGAATTTGAACACAAATGAGTTTAGACATGAAAATTTTCTATTAGTAAAAACATGATTAAATGTTTTAAAACGCCATTGTATTTGCTCACTTGTACCAAAGAAGACAATAAAAATACACAAACACTGTTTTCCCAATTAGATAACATGCAAATTAATATTGACTTTTCTTTGGTCTTACATTGAAAATAATACTCCATAGTTTGAACTATTTGAATACTGAATACAATTACAGGCTTGGTTAGGTATGTGTCCTTCCCCTCTCTGGCTGGCAGATTTTGATGTTGGTGCTGACTGAGACAATTTGGAGGGACGGACTGAATTATTTTCCTATCCACTACTTCTATTTATGCAGAAATTACACTTGACTGTAGTGACACTAATCACAGCAGAACTGATCCAGCTCAGCTCCCCTGCTGATGAACTCTGCCAACGAGCCATCCCTGAGCGACAGGTGTTCCTGGTCCTGCCTCCCTCTCCACTCCTAAGCACACTGGCATTTCAGAAACTGCCTTCTCTGTGCTCCCGCATCTACGTCCGTTCAAAGGAAATGCCAGGGAGTGTTTATTGGATTCAAAGACACAGCTTGCTTTTAGTTTTCTCCAGCTTTCTATTTTCCCTTTGCAAAAATATAGGGTAAGAGGACCTTTGTAGGTGCGCTGGGCCCTTGTGCTACTTAGAGCAGACCATGGGCTTTTGTTAATGTAGTTTTAAATGCATTAAATAAAATACATAGGACTACAAAGGGAACCAGAGGCATTACTATGCACTTAACAAGATATTATTTAAAAATTTTTGACATCATAATTTGTATTTACATTTTGTAACTTATTAAATTATAAGATCTACCCAGGAGTTTAAAAACTAACATAATTTCACATAACCGACAAACAGATATATACACACACATGAAATACAGTAGAAAAGTGTAGTTCTTATTGATGATAAATGTACTGAAAGTAGGGCTGGCCAGATAGTTTAGCAGATTAAAGCACCGGCTTAGGCAGATGCAGGGGGTGGGGGTTCGAGCCTCAGCCTGCCATGCGGGCCCCACCCCCAGCGCATGCTGAGACAGGGATTGAGAGTGGGCATGGTGGCACGAGCCTGCAATCCCAGCACTTGGGAGCCTGAAAAACAGGAAGGATCACTACAAGCCTGATCTGTGCAGTGAGACCCTGTAAACCCCATACTTAATACATAAAATAGTCTAAAATGTACTAACACTGCTGTGATTTTCTTAATATAGCCATAATTGAAAAGAAAATTAAATTGCAGTTAGTGTTTAGTGAGTGTATAGTTTTCTCATCTCAAATATATTGGTCTCTGAATTCAGTGGCTCCCAGCTTTCTAATATCGCATAGCAGTTCTAAGAATTCAGTATGCATGAGAATTTCCTGGAAAGCTTGTTAAAAGCCCGATTTATGGGAGACCCTGACCCAGAAGATCTGGAGTAGAGCTCACAGGGGCAAATTTAAATTCCAAACCCAGTGTGATTTCTGTAAGTCATGTTTTTGACTCCTGTTGGAGAAATAAAGGCTTGTGATCTGAAACAAGATTTGCAGGGACGTTTTAGGAGAGTTGTGGCTTTTGGTAGGTCATTACCCCTGGGTCAACATTCTAACTTTTGTATCTGTTCTATAATAATGACAATTAGTTATGTTATTACAGAAATTAAACACAGGGCTTTTCCAGTGGCTGTTTAGAATGTGTGTAGAATATATTACATAAAATAATTGCTAGGAAGATAATGAATTATTACTATCAACATTCTTCCTGAAGGGATATGACTTTAGAGACAAGCTTTGAGACATTTGACAAAATATCACTAAAGCATAGCAAGAGGTAATAGTCATAAATGCAATGCAGTGTAGTCCTATGACATTGAAATCATTTCAGTAATTTTACAGTACATTTGAATTGTGGCACCATTCATCCGTTGAGTTTCCATTAACTTTGCTTAAAATCTCTTTGTCCACAAAGAAGCCCAAGTGTCAAGTTTCTCCTTCATGCTCAGAGACCTGGCTTGAATCACAATGCTGCAGACGATAATTGTTATTAATTAAAGCGTTGCTATCAGGCTGGGTTTTGTTTTAATGCTTATTGAACATGTTCATAACCTCTGCTGTCTCCATTATTGGAAAGGAAAAATAAGAGAGGACTGTTCTTTGGCTCTCCCCAGCTCCCCTGGGGTTTCCCTGGTGTCATTGAGCAGCAGTTTTGATTGGCTCATACCTTTTGTAAAAAGAAGTGGGGGCACAATATTATAACGCATTGCAGAACAAGCTCATTATTGTCAAATTAGATTCACTGACCTTCACTGCCATTTACCAGGGAAAGAGAGGTGGCTTCGCAAGGACAGTTGGCAGTGAGGAAACACACTAGGCCACTCGGCCCAGACATACATTTGTGCTGTGCTGACACACTGACTTTTAACTCCTGGCAGATGAAATACCATGACACAGAGACTTAAGTGAGTAATGTATATGGAAATCTATACCTATATATTTTTTAAATTTAAACATCCTTCCAAAGGTCTCACCCACAGAATAGACATATATATTTAGGACATGTAGAGAAAATCTACAGATTGTCTAATTTATGAATAAAACCAATAATATGTCTACACATAAAATATGTCTAGCATGGTCCCAATTTATTGGCTTTTTCTTTAATTTTTATGTATTTAGTACAGGGTCTAAAGGGTCTCATTATGCAGATCAGACTCACTCGTAGTGATTCTCCCATTTTCAGCCTCCCAATCGCATACACCACCACGCTCAGTCTCAATTGCTATCTCAGTGCACCCCTGGGGTGGGACAGGCATGGCACCCTGGGAAATAAATCCCAGCCGTTGCGCTCTGCCTAAGCAGGTGCTTTAGTCCACTGGCTATCTTGCCAGCCCCTTTAATAATACACATGCATACAAAAAAATTAATTAAATCATATAGATCTCTTTTTCCCTCTCTATTTTCAAGTTACTTACTTTGTACCACAGACAGTGTTGACCTTTTGTAGGAGTTGACCATTTGTGGGAGTGGCAGTGCTATAGGACTTCATTAATTAATTCACCTGTTCTCTTAATCCATCTTGTTCTGTTATCACAAAAAATTGTAGAGTCTTTCATAGGACTGGAGATGAAAGAAGTTGTTGACTTGAGCCTTTTATACCTCAGCATATTAATATGGTTTTATTTTTTATACCTCCTTTTTTTTTTACTTTTCTACCAGATGGTTAAGACCAAGATAAAGTAACACCTGTATTACAAGAAATGAAACTTTTCTGTCTGATACGGTCAGTCAAATCATTCAAGATTTATCCTGAAACCCTGTACTGCAGTTTTAGATCCTTTGTTGGTGTCAGCCATGTGGATGAGTCACGGCCACTGCTTGACTAATTTGCTCTCTGTGAAAGCCTGAGAGAATGTTTTCTCTCTATGTGACTCTCCTTAGGCACACTGTACATCATTGATCACTTTCCTCTGTGGCATTATAATCTCCTTGATCAGAAAATTTGGGACACAACTGACTTATATGATGTTATAGTACAAGTTCTCCTATGTCCTGAGTCTTCACTGACCTTGAAAGGCTAGGGCCAAAATGTTGGCTATTCTTGTAGCACTTCTTTTTCTCTAATTTTTGGTCTGAAAACTTAAGTTGTTAACCTTCCAGAAGAGAAGCTTAATGATATTATTACCCTGTAACATAGGCAGTTAAATTTAACCTCACTATCTGTCTGTATATCAAGCATCTTAGACATAACATGGAGCAGGTGTTTTCCCATCAAGTATTGATAGGTTAAACTTTAAGTCCCTACAGAATATGGAGAAAATAAATAAAAAATATTTTAAAAATAGGAATAAACAATTGCGTATTTTTACACAGAAATTTAGAAATCCAACCATATACAGCATTGTAGCAGGACAGTCATGTGGCATTTTTTTTCTTCTCTCTTATTTTCATTTATTACCCTTTTTTTAAACACACATTTACTTGAGAGGCAGTATGGTAATAATTGGCATGTCATGACAAGTAGTATATATTTAGAAAAGCAAAATTTGTATCTGCTTATTCAAAATAGGATAGACATATAGCTACTTTCTCTTAATTCAATGAATAGAAATATTTGTTATAATAGTGTTTGTGGACAGGATAGCATGTCTGCATCTTGTACTATGAGTAACCACTGAGGCAACAATATGCAATGTATTAATTATTGAAACTACTAATCAGTTCTGAAACTGTCTTATTGCTATTTATTGTTTCTCAATATAATTATTTAAAAAATCATAGATTGGGAAATAAATAAAATATGTTTACTGCCTAGTTAGGGGTGGGCAGTTAGGACATAGACCCTTGTATCTAATAAAGGTTTTTTTGCTGCAATGATCTTGATGGAAAGTAGAAGGAGGTACAGGCAAGTCTGCACTTGTGCATATGGGAAGGTCAGGGACAGAAGCCAAACTACGTTTTTTCCCCTTCAGGAACTCACTCTTAGGCACCTAACCCACTTTGTATTAACAGCTAATCTCTTAGGAGATCAGAGAGCTCATGAATGAATCACTTCTTAAATTTCCCATCTCTCAGCACTGTTGCCTTAAGGGTACAGTTTTCAAACCATGAATTGTGGGGGACACTCTCAAACCATCTGGGGTTCTAATACATGTTAGTCACTATTCTAAAATTATGTTCTATACAGCAATTTTTCGAGTTTTTATATGAGAAAGAGGACATACACAAGATATTATGGTAGATGTTTAAGGAAATAGATCAGGGAGATATCTTGAATAATTACAAAAATGTTTTAAAGTGAGTCATTCTCAGTCTGAGATACAGATCAGTGGTAGCATACTTCTTTAACATACATGTACTTCTGGGTTCATTCTGTAGCTTCACACACATCACATAAAGACACACACACATCTATATTCATCACACAAACACACATCATACATATCATGAATTATTCTCTGTGCTTAACTTCTTGATATGGAGGTTACTAGTTAACTTTATAATCTTTCTTATTTCACTGAGCTAGAATAGCTTGTCCCACTCTACCTTTTCTCCATTATATAATTTACTCATTATGCTCATTAGAGGAGTGCCATCTCTGACACTGGAACCTACGGCATAAAACATTTCTTCTTTTTTGAGTATCTTTGAAAACGGTGACTCTAAGAACTTTACCTTCTGACAGTGTTTAACCTTACAAGAGAGGAATAAAGAGGGTTAGAGAAGGCAAACCTTGACATATAAATTTTAGTTATTGTCCTTTTACTAAAAGTATCCTCCAGATTATTTTTATTTGTCTTTTTTTTTCAACTACACCAGTCTCTTGATCCCTGTATTATGTGATCAACACAGGCTTCAAATCGAAATAAAAAGAAGAAATGTATTGGTTCATGAAAACAAATGGATTATATCATATTGGCTTTTCTTATTTCCTGCACCATTAGGGCATAAGCACCTGAGGTTTCCTGGGCTCTCAGTTGGCTGAGTCCATCCATATATCTTAGGAACCACTAAAAATACAAATATCTGCATTCCCAAAAAATCTCACTGAGCTACCTTCATTAATTGTAAGTGTACATGGCAGGGGTTGCATGAGAGCATCCATTGTAGGAATCGTTCAGTTTGTACAGAGCTGTCAACTTCCATTTTATTAGTCCAGTTTGGATCGTACTCTGTCCTTAAAACAGAACTGCCACGTGTGTTACAAGAAGCTGTTAACCACTTATTGACCAAAGTGAGCACACAGGATGCTCAGCACAGAGGAAGCCCGGGGCGGAGCTCAGTAAGTGTCATCTATTGTTATTACTTTCCAAGTCATTTTGCCTTTTCTTTTCCCTATAAGCAACATTTTTTGGATTAATACTGTTTTTCTACCTTGTAGGTGAGGTTTGAGCAGTTATGCTTTATGAGCTAGAAAGAACCACAAAATAATCCTGTCAGATGGTTATATCATATCAGTGTGCAAGGGTGGTTACAGTTGGATTTTAAAGGAACAAAAATAATAACAATGTACTTTGTTGCTTATGATACATTATATTTTCCTGTCCATAGGATTTATCATATTCTGTCCCAGATTATGTTTAAGTATCCCATTTCTCCACAGATTCTCTGCTATTCAAAGTTGCGGATTTTATTTAAATCCAATCGGTAGTTGCCAAGGGAAGATTCTGAGACCACTAAACATCTGCTATGCTCGTGGGAGCATTGGAGTTTGTGCTGATGGCCTCATATTCTTACTCACTTTAGGAAGCTAGAGTTTTAACTTTGGGAAGGATTTTTGGCTCTAGAAGGCCAATATGGACTTAAAACATGGAGGACTTAAAGGAGAAAAAAAAAGTCATTCTATTGATTTCTTTTTAGAAATGCTCAGACTGCCGGGCATGGTGGCGCATGCCTGTAATCCCAGCACTCGGGAGGCTGAGACAGGAGGATTGTTGTGAGTTCGAGACCAGCCTGAGCTACAAAGTGAGCTTAAAGCCAGCCTGAACTGCATAGCGAGACCCTGTCTCAAAAAGACAAAAAAAAAAGAAATGCTCAGACTATTAGATACAAAGTGAATGACATCGTACCTTTTAGTATATTCCTCTGTCCATTAACATTTTCCACAAGCAAACAACCCTCAACTCATTGGCTTTAGACATGATTTTATTCGCCATCACAGGTGTGTTCATGACTGCCGTAGTTAGAATTTGGTTCCAAACAGTTGTGTCCCTGTACACTGTGTGTGGAACCTGTTTTTGTTTGGAGGGTAGTAGGAAAATGTGGAGACAGTGGGCGTGGGCTGCTTTCTGACAGCCTGCTACTCGGCATCTGCCTGCTTTCTAAAGGGTAGGTTATGGTATCTCCAGGCCAAACCTGGTATCACGTGGGTAGGGAAATATTCTCTGACTTGAAACACAAAGTCATGTGACAAAGGCATGGATCCTGGGTGTGTAGGGTAAGAGGGAAGAATGGGGATCAGAAGTGCAATCCTCAGGGCCAGCATAATAGCTCAGCAGATTAAAGCACCTGCAGGTAGGAGCAAGGGCTGGGGATTGAATCCCCTGGCCTATGGTGCTCTCCCTGCCCCCAGGGTGTGCTGAGATGTCAGTTGAGATTGGGTTGGCACCTGCTTGTAATCCCAGCTCTTGGGAAGCTGTAAACAGGGGTATCACTATGAGTCCGATTTAGTAGTGAAACCCTCAACATCCTGTAGACCCTTCCCTAAAATACTAAATAAATAAATAAATAAATAAATTGCAATCTGCAATAGCCAGGATTAGTCTAGGACTAGGACAGGAGTCAGGAATGTAGGCGTGGAAAGTGCAGATACGTGCAGCACAGCTGCTCTTTGCTCACTGTCTTCTAGAGAGCAAAGCATGTGGTGCAAACTTCAAGGGTCAGATTTGGGACGTTTAGGGATGACCAAAGCTCCTTTTATTTAGGAATTTCTTTAATTGCAAGCACCTAAAGAAAATAAACCAAGGTTCTTAGAATGTTGGAATCTTTAAATATGTCAATAACATTTGTCAGTGGATTTTCAAGAGGTTTAAAATGAATATAAAGCTTGTTCATGATCTATATATTTATTATGGGCAGAGAATGAAGCTACCATGTATAGCAAATGTCACGATGTTTTATGGGAGGAAGAGAACTGAGGAATCTTTTGGGTGTTTTCTTTAATAATTAACAATCTTTTTGTTGTTATCTGGAGCCTCAGTCATTCCAACAAAAAGTCATCTGTTGGATGGCAAGCTATTCTCTTCAGTTCTGATGTGTTAGAAACTAAAAACATATATCAGCTTGTGCCTGATTTATTTTTACAAAATAGTGGAATGTTTTGAAATATGTCTTGCATCACTTCTTTCAAATCAGTGTGTGTGTTTCCTCACAAGTGACACTGATTTCAATAAATTCTTGATTTCCCTAACTCTAAGGTTGGAAAATACATGTGTGTCGATATCTGTTTGACAGAGAAAGACAGACAGACAGAGACAGAGACAGGGACAGAGACAGGGACAGGGACAGGGACAGGGGCAGGGACAGATAGTGAGAAAGGAGACGCAGATACACAGAGAGAGGATATTCCTGATTCCTCTTATTCTAAGACTATTATCAGCCTTATGGATGGCATTTGTTCTTCAATTTTTCACTCTTATTCTACTCATGGTTCATGTCTTATTTTTCCGTTTAAAACATATGTTCATATGAGTACTATACAGGCATGATTTAGACAATGCAAGATATTTCTTCCACCTTAATATATGCACTATTGTCTTTCATTGAAAATATTCTCAGTGCAACTAACAATACTATGGCACTTAGTGTATTCAATGGAACTCGGAGACTGAAGAGATAGATTTCTATTTTGAATATTTCAATATCAGCCAAGATCTGAAGATGAATGAGATGGTAGCTTGGTGAAGAAAGGCTAGACATTCCAGTGTCCTGCAGTTAGAAGAGATTGTGAAAAGCCTCATAGGAAAAGACACAGGGAAGGGAGTCAGTGTATTTGGAGTGAAGAATGCTAACCAGATATACATGAGCTGGGAAAAGGAAGGGATGAACAGGACAGCTAGAGAGGTGGAGAGATGATCGTGCACAACCTTGTTTGTATTTATTTATTTATTTATTTTGCAGAACCAGGGATGTAACTCGGGCCCTTGCACTTGCCAGGGAAACAATTATTCCACTGAGCCATCTCCTTGGCCCCCACAACCTTGTGTTTAATCATGGAAACAGAGAGACTATTGATAGGCACTACTTTGGGGGCATTCCATGATTAGTCATATGTTCTTAAGAAAATCATGTAGTGGGGTCTGAAATGGTTTGAATAGTATAGCAAGCTAAAGGAAGGATTTTAGGAGCATAGACTGAAGTGGTAGAAATGAGGTTGCAGACAAGTGAGGATAGGGAAACTACGAAATCTCAGAGACTTGACAGATTTGATATCAAAAAAGAGATTGCCAAGTAAATAAGAACTCAATTCACCTGGAGTAGTGACAGTAAATGGTGTTGGTATTCATTTGCCAAATGGTGAAAAACTGTATAGAGGAGGTAAGCTTAATTTAGAATTCACTGAGATTTAATTGAGTTTATACTCCTTGACAAGGATGTTTAGTAAGTAGGTGGATGTGGAGACTAAAATTTTAGATGGAATGATGCAGGATATACACAAAATAGGACATTATCACTGTCTCTATAGTAACAAAGGTCAGCGATGTCTGTGGGATTGCCCAACAAGTGAGATAGGTCATAAGAAATGGAGGTTTAAGTTCTGCAGCAAATATTTAAATAGCAGGCAAAGGAAGCCATTTTCAAAGTATCCAAAGAGAAAGTTCAGGAAGAAAGAAAAACTGAAGTGATCAAATAAGACAATTATAGAAACCTCATTTTTGACAGCTACCATTTCCTTGAGCCCTGGGTCATGCTAAGCACTATGTATTCCTAAATATCTTAAAAGGAATTGACTTCTGCAATCAAGCAGTGACTGTAGAGAACAACACTAGCAACTCTCTGAAGTACTATAAAATTTGAGTCAGGGTAAAGTTAGAGAATTAGCCCATGATCACAAGAGTAGAAGACTCTGGGCCCACAGTTCATCTTAAATCTGATTCGAAACCCACTGCTTGTTCTTGTGTGTCTCAAAAATACTGAGAATTCTGAATTTAAAAAAAAATACAGTATCTGATCTAGTAGGTAAAAATAATTCTAACAGATATTTTGTAAAGTGGAAGCCCCATTCAGGGCAGTCTTGATAAAGTAATCAAAGTTCTCAGGAGAAGAGTGGAACTTGGGGCTTGCAAAGCAATTAACATTCATGTTCTTACCAAATGTAGGAGTAGCTATTTCTAGATACTATAATTAGGGACCATTCTTATATGTACTATTTTGTAGTCCATAAACTTTAAAACTTGTATGTGTTTTGTGACAAAAGTGAAATGCAATGTCTACCTAAATGTGCTCCTACAGAGGTTAAATGGAGGGACGTATTGGGAATACACATCAAGGTGTTTGGCATCTGTCAGAATATGGTGGCATTGCTGGTGTGACATCACATTACTACTCTCTTCCTTCAAAAATGAGTCAGTGAAGAAAATGTATGAGGAGGAACGCAAACCACTTCTGTATGCTACAAGCCAAATAGATGTAGGTTTTACCCTACAGTTACAAAACTTAATCAAGGAAGTAGACTACTTCCAGTAAACCATCATGTTATTTGCTTTATATTCTTCTCCCATGTGTCTTTTTGGTCAGGAGAGCAAGTGCAAAACTTACAAAGTTTAATAAAATATTCCATTTTTATTCATGTTTAGAAAATGAATTATTGATTGTATTTAATGCAGACTTGATTGCAGTAACCTTTTGTGAAGTGGATGAAAGTCATGGAGCCAGCATTTCTCTGGGAGAAGAGTGGCATTATGGTCAGTATTACTATCATTCATTTAAGTAGCAGAGGCATCCGTTCTTCCTCAGCAACCTCCTGTGAAGACCAAGCGTGCACGAGCAGAGTTTAGTACCATAATCAAATAAAACTTACACTGAAGATTATCTCACATGAATTTAATGATATGCATAATTGTTATCCTACTGCATGATAATGAGGCATGAATGTAAGCAGTTCTTGTAAATGATGGTAATTTGTTTGATTTTTAGCACAGCTGATCCATGCACAGGCAGGATGAATCTGGTAAAATAATACATAATTTCAAGAGGTGGAAGCAGGAAGGGCATCGGTGTTCTTCAGTGCCTTGGCTTTCTGTCCATAGATTGATTTCAAAATGTCCTGCTTCTCAAAGGAAGAAGGAAACAGGGAAGCAAAGTGAAGGAGGATAGAGGAGGCACTGAAAGCACAATGGAGGAGGAAAATAATGTCAATACTGGCTGAATTGTGAGACCCTAAAACCCGTGTTGAAGCTCTAACCCTCTGGCCTTCAGAATGGAAATCGACTGAGTGCAGTGAAAAGTGAGGTTTCACTAGGAGACTCCCAGGCCAAGATGAAAGATCTTTGTGAAAAAGCAGTCATGTGGAGATAGACTCCTGAGGCAGGCACAGTGTGAACGAGGCGGAGGCAAGTGCCTGGCTGGCCTGAGCCAAGGAGTGCACGAATTGTGAGAGCTGAACAAGGAAGGACCACTGTGCTGTCCCTTAGAGCTGTGAGGGAAGCAAGTGCCTGCCGTGCTTGGAGAATGTCTCTACCCTCTAGGGATGAGAAAGAATATGTTACTTTAGTTCCAACATCCAGTTTTCAGCACATTATTATGCCACTCCTGGGAAAACAAAAGGCCAGTTTTATAAATTTTATGTCCCATTCAGTTTTTCAGAGAAATGGGCTGTTTCGTATATAAACCAGTGTTGGTTGAGTTCTTCTGCTACCTAATAAGACTTTGACACTGTGGTCAACCATTACTGAGCAAGATATATATAGTTCCTGTCCTGCAGGAGTTTGTAATTCTATGTTTCTATTTCCATAGTATTTTTTTTATTTTACTAAAACAACTGACAAATTGTGTTGAAATAATTTGCTCCCCATGTCTGTCTGTCTGTCTGTCTCTCTCTCTCTCTCTCTCTCTCTATCACACACACACACACACACACACACACACACACACACACACACACACACAGTCTTAGAATAAGAGAGTATTAGGTTGGCGAGATAGCTCACTGGACTAAAGCACCTGCTTAGGGAGACTACAGGGGCCGGAGTTGGATCACCTGTACCACAAGTTGTGCTGGCCTTGTCCCCAGGGTGCTCTGAGACAGGAATTGAGACTAAGCATGGTGGCGTTTGCCTATAATCCCGATGCTTGGGAGGTTGAAAACAGGAAAATCACTGCGAGTCCAATCTGCGTAGTAAGACCCCTTAGACCCTGCACTAAATACATAAAAATAAAATAAAAAGAGAATAGTAAGTCCTAAAACCATGTATACTGAATGAAAATTAAAAATAATGAATAAATTTAAACTTAGTTTATGTGTAAAAGGAGGGTTTTTTTTTGATAAAGCAAAGATAGCAGAAGAATTTTATGTGAGCATATGTATATATGTGTATATGTACATGGTTGACTTTAAAAAATAACATGACATCTTTGCTATTGAGAATATGGGCATATATGAGGTATTTTCATTTCCATGTGCTGCACGGCCATTTCTCTGTCTACCCCCATGCACGTTAGCAAAGTATTTTATTCACTTTGGCAATATTGTAGACTTTATGACAATATTATTGAATTTTATAAGTTGTTTATTTTCATGTAAAATTTACAACACCTTTTAACTTTTTATGAACCATTTCATTTAATGGAGCCATAAAAACCAATAAATATTTTTAAAAAGAGAATTCCTGTAATGAGCACGGTGGCTTAAAATTATCTGTCCATGTGTATGAACTTTGATGATGCTTAGGCAGTAGTTGTGCATTTTATAAAAAGATATAGCATGAAAATTTAAATTCATGAAAATTATGCTTCCCGTTTTAATTATGTGAAGTTATAAAATTGAATTTTAAGATAAAATCTCATCATTTAATTAGCCTTCTCACACTGATTTCCTCTGGATTTCCACCCACCCATCTGCTTCACCCTTAGTTCTCTTTAAAGTGTCTGATGCATTTTATTCTGTGTTTCCTTCCCCTAAAATTAAAGGGACACCTGGGACATTTAATCTACCGTTTTTATTAGCTTTAGCTTCAAACTGCAACACAATTATGAAAATAATAATTTCTTTGGTCTTGTACCTCACCAAAATAGTATGCAACCACATACACCTAGTGAACTCTTCCTCATTTTTTTTTGGATTGTGTCAGATGTATTGGCTCTATATGATAACATGGGTGCTCCTTTTTATAAATAAATAGGTAGTTTTTGGTCTATATTATTATAATAATTTTTTTTTCTAAAAGTGTTTTATTATTCTATGGCCATGGCTGAGATACTACTATGCCATTTTAACTTTCACTCCAAGTCCACAAGAATGCTGCTTCGGAATCACACCGCCCCCTTGTGATAAATAGAACAACAAAATAGAAGCAACCCGCTAGTCCATGATTCTACAAAGCCTTTCTTCCTTCCTTATGGTCCAGAAAAAAATCCACATTTGTAGTCTCATGGAGGTTACTGGAATTCTGGTAAATTAATTACAATCTACTGCTTCCAGAACAACATATGGTGAGCACAAAGACACCATGCATATTTATATCTGTGGGGAGCCGAGGGGTCCTCAGTCTAGCTAGTATGATGGCTAACAGAGCAAAGGCCATTTGGACCCAGGGCAGAAACCAGGTTTTATTAATGCATGGAGAGCAGAGTGGCTTGAGGAGGAATGCCCATGAGAACTGTGGAAGAAGGTGAGAGGCGTGAGCTGGACCAGGGAGGAGGCCTGAGATCGCCTGTGCAGCAAGCAGGCAGAAGGACATGCAGGAAGAATGGTCTGTGCAGCACGGCGAGGCTGTGTGTGCTGTTTGGGCTCAGTGCTGCTGCTTTACTGTGCGGTCTCTTATGTCATAGGAAGTCATAGCCTCTTACCTTGGGGCTCTAGGCCACAGCATGGGGGTGCTTCTTCTGCCCACCCAGCTCCAGAGCTTCTTGGGACCTGATGTGTGCCTTGCTTCAAAGACTGTGCAGCAACTCCTAGGTAGAGCTATTTGCATTGCTTAGCACCACCAGAGGGGAGAAAGAAAGTCCTAGCCAGCTCCATGAGATTGATGTGTTGGGGAGAGCCAGGCAGAGCCACAGTGGAGATAGCTGCTCTTCTGTCAAGAAGAGTCATCCGATGTTCCTCCACGTGTATTGTTCAGTAATAAATACAAAATACAACACGTAGTCTGCATACAAAATTAATTCAATTAAAAAGTATGTATGACCTACCCTCTCTGAGAATGCAGCGTTCACTTGGGATATTCTGACAATAAAAGGAAAGGGAAAGAGAGATTATTTATTTGGGAGACAGACAGCATAAAAGACCTAAGAAGATTAAGGTTTGTACTTCTTTACAAGGGCAAATGTGTAAAAGCTGTACTTCACTAGGTGGAAAACCAGAACTCCCATTCCTACTTACTCATGAGCTTCAGACAAGAGGTGACAACAAAACAAAACTTCACTATGGTTCTCAAACCAACACGCCTTCATCTTAGGATGTGATTCTCTTCTAAAATATATGACTTCCTGAAGGGGATTCTGAGAGTTCGACACATCCTTCATTTGTTTAATTCTGCCTTTCTTCATTTATTTTCTTTCTTACATATTTACAAAGAGAATTTTCAGAGTTATATACTATGCTAGACAATGGTTGGTGGCACTTCACTTTCTTGCCTGAGTTCCAGCCTTTGAGTTGGATCATGTGTACTTAGGGTACCGTAATGCCCAGCTGGTGTCCCTTTACTTGGGTCCTCTCTAGGACCCAAGTAAAATTATAAAGCTGGTGGTGACCACTGAGATCATCTCACCTAACTCTGAAATTACCCAGACTTAAAACCCCATGTGCTGTTATGATGGGAAATCCATGTATTTCACAATTATATTGCAATTCTTATTTTGAAAATTCATCAGCAACAAAAGCAAGGCTTCTCTGTGCCAACTTTTTCCCAGATATTCCTTCCATCTAACTTGCTGCGATGTCAGCTTTATTATATTTGAACCAGTGTCTTCTTGCTGAGACAGATCCTCAGGTTTTGAGGGATAACTGGAGAGGGGAAGAAAAGTTTGGCACCCTTCTACTCCTGCACTTCCAAATCTATTGAGAAAACAAATCTGGGTATGTACAGACTTCACTGCACACACTGAATTGGTGTTTGTGCCCTGTTAATTAAAAAACCTTAAATAGAGTAAATGCTTGCAGTAGTTAGGGAACTCTCTGCAAAAAGCCCCCTAGCTTTTCAGAGATAAATAATGTAGGCGCCCCAGAGGAGTTTAAGTGTTGCTGGCGTTGCTATGGAATTCCACCACTTTGGAGGCAACACTATACTTTATGCAAGTTAAAGTCCCCAGGAGACGCTTGGTCCTCAAGTGTGCTGACTTTTCAAAGCAGGAATAGTACATATTTTCAAACAAAGTATACTTACTTAGCAAAGAATTTTTTTTCCACTAACTTAACACCATATGCTTCTGGAGTTCTATTGTCAACACTGTTTAAGTTCTTGCGTATTTGGCTATTTAGTTAACATTGGGTTTTAAAATCAGGGTGATGCTGGCAGAAGGCAAAAACTAGAGTAAAACCCAGGCAATTTTCAGGCAGTAGCTATTCTAGATAATAGATATGTCGAACTTTGGTGTTAATAATAATAAGAAAAAAATAGCTGGCACATTGAATAAGCAGTTTCTCATTTCAGGTTAATTCTTGGGCTGAAAGTTCAAGATATTGGCCACAGAAAACAAACAATATTGTTGCAGTGCCAGGATAACATGAAACTGAATAAAACAGAGTGTGTCTAACAAACTCCATTATGGATCTGGGGAACAGAGAGGGAGAGGGAGAAAGAGAGCAAAGGAGAGAGACAGAAAGAGAGAGAAAGGACAAAGGGGGAGAGGAGAGAGAAGAGAGAGGAGAGAGATAAGAGAGGGAAGAGGAGAAAGGTGAGAGTGGAGAGAGGAGAGAGGAGAGAGGAGAGAGAGTAGATGGGGAACAAGTTCCTTGGTTTTAAGATTGAGAGGGATTCATGATCAGTGTGAGGAATAGGTACATTCAGAAGTCAGAGATCTTTGAAGTAGATTGGTAACAGGAAAAAATGAGCAAGAAAGTGCCCCAAGCAAGTTCACCCAGCTTGCCATTGTTTGCTGGTGGCGTGGCTCAATGCTGCCAGGGCAGTGCCAAGGCTTGCATTTGCTCTTGGACTCCAAGTGCAAGGAGCATTCATTAGCAAATTGCACAGTGACTGGTCTGGACCGCGTTAAAGTTCCCTCATCTATTGCGCTTTTTGTTTGATCAAGGAAAGGCTATATAGCAATGCACAGGAAAGGATTCTGTGTCATTTTTAAATACAATGCTTTGCCCTTTCATTTTTCTGGAGTATTCTAGGATGGCATGTGAAATGCTTTTGATAATAGATGAGGGCCGATTTCATACTACACATGCCTAAAATGTACGACAACATACTTTTCATGGAATAGTGTGGTATAATCTATATTATGCTAGGGTATAGTAGTAAAATATGCTATAATCCTATAAAGAATATGATGGTATAATCATGGAATATAAGGAGGCTCTGAGAGAGGCTGAGTGAACATTAGTTATACAGCCACTTGTCTGGAAATGCCTGAGAACTAGAAATATATTCTAGCTTTGTAAGTCAAAAGACCGTTGAGAAGTTGAGAAGTTCTTAAACCTTGTCTTTCATTCCAAATAGTGTGTTTTCTTACTACAGTTTTAAAACTTAAATATATGTGGCCAGAGTAAATACAGGCATGACTTTGTATTTAAAAACACTGAAAAATTTCTGAATATGCCCATGAAAAGCTACATCCCTTAAACTCATAAAGTCTAAAAAGTAAACTTTCAATTGCATGTCAAACTCCATCAATATAAAACACCATTTTTATTAATGTAAGAATATACTGGATTTTAGATAGATTAGATCAGATATCTTTGTATTGTTTTGTCTCTAATTTTATTGTTGCTCACTTGAACTGTAGAAAATCAGTATTAACTTAAGCCTAGAAAATGTTTTAGCACTGTATTTGGTCTCCTCATCAGAAAAGGTACAAAACAAAATTTTAGGGCTTTATGAATATCTATGCAGGAGGAGAGTTATGGGAAATAATAATTACGGAGAAAATAATTATGGGAAATAAGAAAATGAGAATGTGCATGAAGAGTGATTCTGTGTAAATGAATTTTCTAGGAATATATATTGAGTAAATAATTCAACCTTTTATAAAAGAAGTAAAATTCTTTCAGCAAATGTTGGAGATCATGCTAGTTTTGTCAAAAGTTTAAGAATGAGGTCAGTGGACTGAATTTAAAAAAACAAAACGATTTGCGATTAAGTAGACTGCTGGTTGGCAATTTAACCCTATTTGAATTATTTTGTAAATGTTTTTGAAATAGGTACTTTTTGATTATTTAATGGATTTTATAGCAGAATCCCGGTTCCTGATAAAACTTGAAGAATATCAAGCAATTAACCGAATTTGATCCAGTAGGTAATCAAGAATTATATTTGCAGAGAATAGAGCTACAGGTGGGCAAGTAGGAATAGAGCACAGTATTGGAGAGTTCAAGCTCAAAATAAAATAAAAACATTGAAAAGCTTCAGTAGCGTGTAGCAAGCAGAATCATGTGAACACTCTCCCTAAATCTACCAAAGATGCCATGGTGCCGTATCCATTTCCTATCCCTGTACATGTCTAGTGAGCGCTCTTCTATCCAATTAACTTACGTTTGAACCAAATGCAAGCAGAAGAACCAAGTGCAACTGTCATAGAGTAGGTTAAAAATTTAACTTGTTACTCCCTTTTTTTCCCACGGGTGTAGCGCTGTGCATTTAATCAGTGTTTTTATTTAATCCATTTATTTGGTCCATTTTCATGACTCATGAATAAGCTAATGGTTTGTAGTATACATGGAAAATTTTATCACCTCATTGCTAATTCATGAAAAGCTTCAGAACATCTCTGAAACTTTTTTTCTTTTTGGTACTGGGAAATCAAACTCATAACCTCATGTTTGCCAGGCAGGCTCTGTGCTGCTGAGCTATCTCCCTGGCCCATGACATTTCTTTTTCAAGAGCACCCAAACTTTGAATTGCTGTCAATTAATTTTATAGTTTCAGCTCTTAGTACCATTTCTTAGATGATTTATAGTTCAAGAAGTTTAAAGAAATAAAACTTTTATAAATTATCCAAGGCTTCATGAGTGTTATCAACTGTCTGTGGCACTTCAGTTTAGTTGTGTCAAGTTGATTGGCTTGATGCTAGATAGGCATTAGTGAAGCACACTTCTGGGGGTGTATGCCAGGGTCATGGAAGCATGGACTTGGGGCCAGCAGTAGCCCCTTCCTGTATGGCTGTTCTTTATGTTCTTTTTCCCTCATCTTTCTCCACTCTGCCAATCTTTGTCATGATGGCTTTGGGAGCAGTCTGGCATGAGCACATTCTCCTGGACCCATGAGGCAAATGAAACTTCTCCTTACGTTGTAGATGTCTGGTACTGTGGTCTTGCAGTTGCGGGTGGAACTAACATAACGATATTGATAATATTTGGGTCTCACTGTGCAGCTTGGACTGGTAGTGATCCTCCTGTTTTCAGCCTCCCCAATGCTGGGATTACAGCAGTGTGCCACCATTCCTGGACTCGGTGGCTGGCTCAGTGTGCCTGGGATCCTGGCTGGTGAGGCAAGTGGTGCAGGCAATTGAACCCCAGTCCTTGTGATTGTCTAAACAGGTGCTTCCTCTGCTGAGCTAGCTTGCCAGCTCAGGCTGTTACTATTTTTAAGCAAACATGGTCTTTGAAAACTACAAAACCATTACATTCAAGATAGATGATTATATCCTTATAAAAGCTTTCTTGTTTAGGAGGGATCTTCCTTAAAGTTCTTCTGAAAGAGAAATGGTTTAAAATATGATTTGAAGGGCTGGCCATATAGCTCAGTGGATTAAAGCACCTACAAGTAGGCACAGGGGCTGGGGTTTTGCTCCCCAGTGCTGGCCCCACCCATGGGGCATGCTGAGACAGCAACAGAGACTGGGTATGGTGGTGCACACCTGTAATCCCAGCTCTTGGGAGGCTGTAAGCAGGCAGGTCACTAGGAGTCCAATCTAGTAGTGAGACTTCGAACACTCTGTAGATCTTAAAAATAAGATTTGAAGTGTGAGCTTGATTTAAAATTTTTGAGCACTGTATTTATCATGGAATATTATATAACTTTTGATTATATATGTTTTATTAAACCAACTCTTCAAAAATTACATTTTAACAAGCTGCAAATAACTGCATTTAACCAAGGCTTAAAACAATTAAGATTTTATTAAGGATCTATTGTCTAATTACAGATGTGACTAGTAGTATTTAGCCAAATGTCCTTAAGCATTCGTGCCAAGTTTTATAATAAAGTTTTCCTGCTGGCAGCCAAGCATTATGCCAGGGAATCCTTCCCACAAAACTGGAAAGTTTTGTGAAACTGTTTGGTGGAAGCTGAGGCCGTGTGCTGTGCCAAAGTTGACAGTTTTGTTCCTGTCCCTCAGGAGATGCTTGAGCTTCCTGGAGTGCTCCTATTTATCTTGGGCACTATTTTCTTATCTCTCTGTAGAAGTAGGCTCAATGATTTCTATGAATCTTTTTAATTCTGGCATTATAGTAGCATTTGGGTTCTCACTGAGTTGGGAGTTCCAGCTAGAATGCTAACATTTCAGTAGCTATCCATCCATCCATTCATTATAAATTTATCCTGCTATGAGCAAAGCTCTATGCTTGCACATGTTCCAGTGCTATATCTCTAGGAGTGGACAAAAGAAATCATTGCCCTCATAAAAATTACATTTGAAATCAAGATAAAATATGACCAATGGCAAAGAGTCTTATTACATGTAATGTTTGCAACCGTGCAAGTCAAAGTGCCAGTGCTGGTCTGCTACGGATCTACCAGATAATAAATCCACACATTGGCAATTAGCTTTTTGAAGCTTTTATAGCAACATTCAAAAATAAGAGAAAGATAGTCCTAAGGCAAGATAACAGTGCATAAGTGAAACGTCACAGAAAATGGTGTCAGAAAGGCAACAGAAGTTCATCAGAGCCTTTTGGGTCTAGACAAATGCTTTTAAAACTTCTGTTCTGATTGGTAAGGGAAACCATCAGGAAAGTTTAAGCAAAAGAGACAAATGATCTGATTTAAATGTTCAATGATATGAAAGTGTTTTATATCTGGTTTGAAATGGACTCCAGGGGAACCAAAAAAAGAAAAATGAAGAGATGTCATATGAAAAGCTGTAGGAAGTGGGGGTGGTCAGCAAGTGGTATTGATAGAATGTCCAGTGGCACCTATAGGGTTTGTGTGTGGCTAAGATTATGGGTTAAGGAAAAAGGGAGAGGAGTTGACTGCTTGTGTTTTTACCCACTTGATGGCAAAGGAGTTGAAGAGGAAGGGACGGGTCAACACTCATTGAAATTCAAGGCTCAAGCAAACTGGAAGGAAGGAGTCCATAAACCTTTTCAGAAAAATCTTTCCAGTGAAGAAAAGAATGAGTTTAGAATGTCAGAAGAGTCCATCCCCACGAACTCCCTTCTCCATGAATTCACTGAGTGGAGCCCATTTGTAACTAAAAAGTGTTATTTTTAGGAACTTGGCTCTTTCAGCGCCCATTTTCTTTTTCTAGTGTAGAATAAAAAATGAGGAGTGAGTCACTAAAGCAAGGGGGTCATGAGCTGAGTTTCTTCACTTATAAAATTTAATTGTACTTGCTGAGATGGACTACTTTAAAGTTCTTCTGTCATGTCTGAAAAATCTAATGACTAACACCTGAAGCAATGGCCACAGCCTTTTAGGAAATTCATGTAATGGTGCAAAACTATAGTTCTCAACTGCAGTTTTAATTCAAGGCATGCTGTCCTGACCATATTCTTTGTTTCACCTGGTGGTGGGAAGTTTGATTTGATACCACACTTGATCTTAGCCAAAAGGCTGACAAGGATGGTAATTTTTACTTGAATAAACTGCATTACTGTTGAACCCAAAGCATACAATTAAGTAATATTATATTTTAAAATCAGAACTGATTTGACTCCAAATTTTTCCTCCAGTTAATTCTCTAGTTATATTATTCAATGTTTAGAGCCTTAGTTTTCTTGTGTATAAACATTGATAATTATAATTGTTTTTAATATGGTTGTTATCCAGATTAAATGTCCAGGTACATAGAAAGCATTAAAAATTGTGTTATTACCAATATATGATGGGAAGTATTTCTAACAGTAATACAGTTCAATATTTTAAAAACAATTATATGGAAAAATATGAAGTTAGAATGGATAAATTATTAAGTCAAAAGCTGTATTGTATAATATTCTATATGAAAAACCAACTCTTTGCAATGAATATAATCATTACATAGTGCAAATGTATTACTTAACAAAATGAATATCCCCAATTCAAAATATGTTTAGAGATTATGTAAGAAAAAAAATCAAAAGAAGAAAACCAAATCAACATGGCTGATAGCATCTTTGAGTTATTCAGAATGGATGGATTATTGAAAGTTTCAATGGAATACTTTGAAAAATTCATCTTTGCAATATTTATAATTTTACTTATCTGTTTTAACAAGAAAATGTCTGAGAAGAGCTATGTATGAGCCTGAGTAAAGTGTTTGTATCATGGTCCTTCAAATATGCCTCTGATTAGATTGGTAGTACTATTTATTACTATTACTTAGAAACACCAGCTAAAAAGTGTTTCTCACAAGAGATGCCTGTTTTTTCTAAAATAAACAAATTCCTATTTTTGGGAAGTGGGCATTATTCTTCATATTGGTATTACAGATAAGATGAATTTTGACTTTGAGTTAGAATCTTGGCTAGTGGTAATGTATCAAAGTCAGAAAAGAATATCTTTAATGGAATTTAACTAAATTTTTCCAAAAATTTTATACAGGATTTCTCCTATAACACAAAATATAATAAATTTGAGACATAACACTTATCCTTCATTGAGCACTTAGTTAATCAGAGGTGTCCTGTTAACATTCATTGATTAGAAGAAAGGAGAACCTGTGATTGAGTGACAATGCCCTAATGGTTGCTGTCTTCTAGTCAAATGTTCAGTTGCTGTTGATGCTTTGAAGTGGGCTGTGCTTATCCTTGAAAGTATGGCGGTCTTATAAAAAATAAACTTCTACCATGCATCTAAGTCTTTTTTCAGTGACCAATATGCTGAATATTATAGAATATCATTTTTAAATATGTTTGGGTTATGAGAGAAAAATGAAAATAATTTATGACATTTTATAGTTTATATTTTCTGATGGAGTGTATGCTAATTTTAAATAGGTGAGAGTAATGTGGCCAAGAATTGGCTCCTAAAGCATCTCAAAAGACTTCGTTAAAAGGAGATCTCTGGTTAGACGTTTTACATAGATTCTAAAGACACTCTAAATGGTCTTTAGTAAAATAGTCTTTTGCACCCTTTTTCTCACCTAAAGGCAGACTTCAGCAAAGGTTTTGAGTTTGAAAATGTTACTTAGTTGCACACAACCTTGACCTTGGCTAAGCTAGATTGGGCGCACGGCCGGAGAGTGTGGGATGGCGGCTTCTGTGCACTGTCAGGCGGGCTCATGACTGCAGATGCACTGTCCCAGACACCACTGATGTAAATGCCACCCATCGTCTGCTGGCCAGGCAGGCACGCGGGCCCGGGGTTGTCACATCCTGAAGGAGGGCTCCTCAGAGCTGTGTGCAGTTGTGATTTCACAGATTCCTGTTATACAGTGCCCAAGGGAAGAGAAGGCCAGGGCAACAGGAGTATGAGTTTCTCTCTTGCTTTTACTTAGAGTTCTCCATTGCAGTTGCAGCATGATTGCCCTAAATCTGGCCATTGCATGTTATCAGCCAAGTAAATATCCACTGCTGTGTCCTGACAAACAAAATAAACAAACTTAGAAACAGAATGAGGAATGAGGTCTCACTCTGAAACCGGTAGATACTATGAACATTTCTTAGTAGTTCTCAGTGTTAAGAAATCAGTCTTGCTATATGAGCACAGCATCATAGAAGAACTATCAAGTCTATATTTTCTTCTTTTAAACTGGAAAAATCTCCCGCATACGAGCACTTTAATTACAACGAATGTCAAAGGCCTCGCAGTTCTAAGACATCACATTCAGGCCCCAGTTGATGACACGCAAGGGGAAGGGAGGAAGCATGATGATCCAAGGAAGGAAGATGTTTGCTAATGTTCACATACGTGGCTCCCTCCGGCATTTCTCCAGTGTGGGGGTTTGCACATCACTTCTAAGCTGAGAGAGTGTGTCCAGAGTCACAGCAAGACCTCAAGGAGAGCCAGATGATGGGGCAGATGGCAGATGACTAATTTGGCAGACCTGGATGAGTGGAAATTGTTTGCTTTAATTGCTTGTCAAGTCTGGTACCTACACGAAAGCTAAGGACTAGCGTTTCCATAGAAAACAAAATATTACACAATAAATGAGAAAGCATGTGTGTGTGTGTGTGTGTGTGTGTGTGTGTGTGTGTGTAAAAAGAGTTAAGTAAAAGGTCAGAGAGAATTTTGATATGAGAATGATAAACAGACTATGGAGCCATCCAAGAATAGATAGCAGAAATACAATTTATAATCTTTGAATTCTTCTATATTCTTTTTCATTTTCAGCTTGGGAATTTAATGAGATATAAATTAAGACAGAAGTTTTAGTGACAGAAAAATCATAAACAGGAATAAAAATTATGTACAAGTACATATGTCATCTGTTGATATTCTATATACTGAAAATCATTTTAATTATTTTGTTTATAAACCTAATATTTGAAATATAAAATGGAAAAAAATAGATGCACTAGAGAGATAATATTTTTTTATATTTAGATGACCAGATTAGAGTAGAATATTAAAGAAACACACACAGTGGTAGGAGATGGTCACATCATAAACTTTGTATTTCTATCATTTTTATAGTTCTTTTCTTTTTTTAATAAACATTTGAAATTTTATTTAAAAAAACAGCACATCACAGCCATGATCACTGTTACAATTAGAGGCCCACTTTATTTTCCCCGGTGATCACTGAGCGTGCTCACAAGGGTTCCCATTGTTAAATGTTAACTATCATTAAAAGAAGGGGAAAAGAAAAACCTCAGCACACTACCATTTAACTTTTTTGAGTTTCTTCACAAATGTTGAAAAAATACTAAGGTATAGAAGAACAATAATCATAACGCTGTGGCCAACATTATAAATATGGAATTATAAATTTAAAACATTTTCTGGCTTAAGAAATAAATCTAGCAGTCAGTGCAGCTCTGCAGGGTCTCTGCCTCTAGCAGGCTGGCCTCTGCACCCCTGACAGTGATCACGTTTATCCATTTTTCCAGGGACTCCATGTCCACCTCTTCTTCCCATTTGCTCCAGGGTTGGCCTTTTTGCTATCCATGCCGAGAATGTCTTCCTGGCCATGTCTTCATTAGCAAAGGTCTGTAATCCAAAATGTCCATTTCTTTTGGCTCAAGGATTATTCAAGACCCATCTTGGTTGGTATCACAAGTTTTCATGTTTTTTTCTCTTTGAGATTTAGCGAAATGATGCTAGAAAGTTAAACATACAGGGAATAGAGTCTAATTTAAAAATAATTCATTTCAATGAGGAAAAAAGATAAAATAGCAATGAAACAGTTTCAAAAGAGGTTTGTAGGACAGTTACAATAATGAATATATTGCATATTGTTCTCTACTAGTAGTTATTTAGAGGACAAGATGCAGACATGATATCTTGTCTAAACAATATTAGTATAAGTCTCATTTTTTTTTTAAAAGTTGTTTCATCTTTATCTGTTTGATACAGGGTCTTGATACACAGCTCATACTCCTGCTTTCAGCCTCCCTAGCTCTGAGATTGTAGACAAATGCCAGCACATAGTTTCAGGGGCGGTGTGACATGCGGTGCTGGAGAATGAACTCAGGTCCTTGTGCTTGCCAGGCTGGTGCTTAGGCCCTAGAGCTGTCTCTCCAGCCCTAAGTCTCATTGTTTTTCCCCAAGTCTCATCTTTTAAATGATAGTAATTTTTACCCCCAAAAGGTTTTATGTCTAGTTTTTATGATGCAAGTCATTACACAATGTTCTACCTTGGCACTAATATTTTAATTTCTTTAATTATGTAAAATATGAAACTTCTGAAATATAAACTTACTTCCATTATTATTTTGAGTGTAGTCATATCTGATTAAAATATTTAAAAGCACTGATAGTACTTTGTGCCATTAAAGATAGCACTGCTGATTAATAAGAAGCCTGAGTTCAGAAACATATTCATGAATTATTAAGTGTGCTTCATTCAGAAATACAAGCTCAAAATGTGTAATTCAGTAATAATTCACTCTAATAAATTAAAAACTTGGAAATATACATGACAAACTTCAACTTTGTATTTTAAAATTTATAAAAACCTTGTTAAGTGGGACATTAGTCTATATAACATTACAAAAATGTATGCTTAGAAAAGGCAAGCCTTTCTGAGAATGTTAGAAGTTTGTTTATAAGTGGATAAAAATAATCTAAGGATTCCTGAGTTCATAATACCTAACCTGGGCTTACTAATGACATTCAGCACAAAACTTTACATCTTAGGTACATTGTCTAAGACTCTGTAGTAAAGTAATTTATTCAAACTCAGGTCTTAGAACTGGGGAGATGGTTTAGTAGAATAAGTGCTTGCCTGATAAGCACAATGGCCTGAGTTCAATCCCTGGTTCCACCAAAAAAAAAAAAAAAAAAAAAAAAAAAAAAAAAAAAAAAAAAAAAAAAAAAAAAAAAAAAAAAAAAAAAAAAAAAAAAAAAAAAAAAAAAAAAAAAAAAAAAAAAAAAAAAAAGTAACTTTAAAAAAAAGACAAACAGAAACAAAAAACAAACATATAAATAAAAAACTCAGCTCTTAAAAAGTACAGGAAGCAACATTTGATTCTGATTCTATTCTGATACCTAATGACTCCAAATCCATGTATTTCTTTAGCAGTATTGGCTCAAATTCTGCTATTTGCCTATAGAGTTTACGTTTAATGTACAAGCATATAAGAAAGTAAAGGAGCAAATAAATAAGGTAATTTCAGATAGCAACCTCAAACATAAAGAAGGGGAAGAAGACAGAATACGTTTTTTGAGAACTTGACGCTTACTTTAGATAAGCTTGTTAAGGCATTTTGCAATGGTCTAACACTTGAACAAAGACTTGAATAGAAGTTCTTCAGGCTAGATATTTCTGTAACTAGTCGTATGGTCATATGTTTATATCTCTACTTCTTATACTACTTTTCTACATCCGTTTTGCATGTAGCAAGAACCTCACCTGGTCATGGACCCTTATGTGGTCAGTTGGATGGCCCAAATCTTAATTCCTCAACTGGATTATTAGTAGTGCTGTATTGGGTTGTGGTTTTCCACCTGTTTTCATAGTACAACTCTTAGTGACAATTCTGAGACATTTTCTATCTACACTGTGTATTACTAGTCTAGTTTTATCTTGATAGTCAGGACCAGTTATTCTAGGTGGCTTTTAATCCTGTTTTCCTATTGATTAAGAAGTATCAGGAGACCAACACGGTTGGGTGGTGGTATTAACATCAGTTCAGTGGAATCACTATTATATTTTCAGGTGGGGTACAACGTGTGGGAACTTGGTACCTATTTAAGAAAATGGGCAGAGAAGGCTTATCTGAAAGACTGGCACTTTTCAAGATAATAAGATTATTAAAAATTAGGATAAGAAGTTGGAGTTTGTAGTACATGTGATTAGAAGCCAAGCAGTAACTTTGGTATGAGAGAAACTTGAACAGGCTCTGTTTTTTAAAAGATAATTCTACTCTCCATGTGGAGAATCAGTTTGCAGGGAAGGTTGATGTATAGAAATCGTGGTTTATCAGTTAAGAAACCCTAACCCTAACCTCCATTCAGGAGAAAGAGAGTGACTTGGGTTAAATGACTGTCTCATATCTGACCCCATTTGGGATTGTGTTTTGAACCCAGTGTTGACAAACTTGACATTTTCACACAACTTACACATGACTCAGTAGCAGTAATTGAAAATGTTTGTTGCTTCCTATCTTCTCAACAAACTGCATTATTACGAGGCACACTTATTACGTTAACAATTCTGAAAGAAAATTATTTATTAGTGTTGAGTTGTGTAAAACAATTGAATTTGTTTGCTTTTGTAGGTAACAGAGATGTCCACAGCTCCCAAGCAAGTGTTTCTGAATTATTTGCATACCATGTATACATTGCTGACCTATATGCTGCCTGCTACAGTCTTTGCCTTACAGAACTACATGTGCTTTTAGAAAGAACACTGCAAAATTTTATCAATAAGTATTTTCCTTGATACTAGATGAATTGTAAATGTTAAAGGAATAATTATGCAATACCTTATTTACATTTCCTGATAGCCGCTTTGGAATGTTAGGCAGAAATTTAATTTAGTTAAGCTCCCTCCCCTCCATGACCTTAGTTTTCCCTTTGTAAGCAAGTTGACTACTGGTTTCATAGCCATAGCAATGCCGCTAGGTAGAAATTGATTTTTAGTGTTTATATGGATAACATTTCTTCATTTGCTTCTCTTTGCAGAATGAATTAAATGAATTCTTGTGTTAGCCAACATTTTTATATTGCTACAAGCTCCTAAATCTTGATTTTTATAATTGATCGAGAGCTATGTAGTTCTCTCACTGTTGGATGCAAAGCTTAATAAGAATAAAAGGCCTGTGCCTTTTGAAAAGATGCCTACATTTGTATCTGAATCAATACTAAATAGAGTAATTGGTGATTTTATTAGGGTTTTATATATATCCTGATTCCTGGAGTTACATTTGGAATGGGAACTCTATGGGGTATGTGTTAATTTCGGGTTTTGAAGATGAAAATGTTGTAAGCTTATTGTTGAAGGAGTTGATAACAGTATGGGCAAAGGGGTCGAATTCTGTTAAACTTGTTTTGAGTGTTAAAGAAGATTTTTCAATTCTGTTTTGATAAACGCTTTGTGAAATCAATGGAACTTGATGGCTGAAGCATTGTCTTGGATATATTGCTTGATTGTAAAATCGATTGACAAATGGGAGTTGTGAGGCGTTCAGTGAAAGCTGTATGAAGAGGGCTTCAAATGATTTTTATGCATCTGTTCCAACTAATTCCTTAGATATCAAGTATGTCTTTCAAGATAAAAGTTATGATGAACACACTATTGATTCTGGATACTTTGAATCAAACATAAATACAAAGAGAAGGCTTACTGAGATAAAAAATATTTCCTAAAGTGAACAATCTATAGGCAAGACTCCGAAGTCTAGGATGTTTGGTAATAAAATATTCTGATTAGCCAGAATTTGTTTATGGAATGACAGTAATCTGGTTGAAAAATATTTCTAAACATAATTATTCTAATTTTGCATCTTTTATGAGGTCTTTAGAAAGCACAGCTGATCATTTATTGAACAGTGAAAGCTTTCTGGAATTGAGGATCAGTTTCTGAATGCCAGTTTTAGTTGCTTTATTATACAATAAATGAATATTATTTGATGATAATTTTTTTGAAAGCTTTGTGCTATATCACTCAGCAGATACAAAATAATGACAAATATGTAGCATTGGGTGGGTATTATATACTGTAAATGGTTTAGTAAAGACATTTTAGGGAAATCTATGTTCATTATGACTACAAATAATCTTGTTTTGATTGAACATCAAGAATGAACATTCACCACAAACTTAAAATTGTTTAGATTCAAAAACCTTCACGTATCTTTCTTCCTACATGCAGAATGAATAGTGTGAAACACTGCCTACTACCTACTAATTGCAATGACAACAACAGAGGTGATTTGCAAACTGTGCCTCAGTTTTTATAGCAAATGTCAGAATACACTAAACACCTTAGTATCTTTTTTATTTTTTAAATTCTTTTACTTATTTATTTGTACAGGGTCTCACTGCACAGCTCAAACTCAGAGTGATCCTCTTGTTTCAGCCTCCCGAGTGCCGGGATTACAGGCATGTGCCTCCAAGCCCAGTTGTGGTAGTTGGCACTGTGTGCCCAAGTTTTTGGGGTCAGCACAGCATGTGCTACTGGGGATCAAACCCGGGTTCTTGTGCTTGCCAGGCAGGCGCTCATGCAATGAGCTATCTCCCCAGCCCCAGACATCTTTTAAAGAGATCATTACATGATACATTTTAGATTTATTAAAACGTGGGTTTTACTTTAGAATTAAAGAAGCTAGCACAATGTAAATTGCACAGAAGTTTCAGTTTAGCATTGGATATGCTTTCACAATGGTGTGTAAAGTTTGCTAACTATAAGTAGTGTGCTTATTTATTCTCAGGAGTGGATGCATTAAAAAAGAAGTTTTTCTACTTTGGAATTTAATAAATAAAATCTGTATTTCATAAAAGCAAATGGCAATGCCTTTTCTCAAAATATATTTTGTAAGTTTATGGAGAGTTTTTTAAAACGAATTCCTGAGAACACAAAATTAAGGGTTTGGAGTAAATATTTTCCAGGAAAGCCTTTAATCTGTAAGGGGTAATAGTCCTAGTAGATCTTGACAAATAAGGGATGTGTTCTTCTGTCCTCTTCCTGTGTTGAATATCACTGTAGTTCTCCAAAGAAATGTATTCTTTATTTTTATTTGTTTTGAGATAGGGTCTCACTCTGTAGTTTAGGCTGGCCTTGAACTCACTATGTAGCTCAGGAAACCTCAAACTCACAGAGATCTTTCTTCCTCAGCCTCCCAAGTGCTGGGATGAGAGAAATTCACCACTATGTCCAACTTGTTTTTCCTTAGTTGTTAGTTTCGATAAGATACACATCCACAGAACAAGTAAAACATTCAGGTGATAAAAAATGAATTTTTAGTTTTATTGTGAATTGAATAATCCCAGAAATCCAGCCTGAGTAATTAAAGTTACTTAAGGTGTAGCGTGTATAACTTATTTATAACTTTAATGATCATTTGTCCTATGTGCAGTATTTTAGTAAATATGACTAACATCATTGTCTTGCTATTAATGGTAGCAGGACAATGTAACGCAATGATTGTTTGAAAATCTTGCTCCTTTAAGCTTATTGCTTGGCCATATGTACAGTGTGTCCTCCTTCCTAAGGACCAACATGCTGGCTCATCTACTAGCTGTCAAATCATCATCCTAGGCGTTGGGCTGGATGACAGCACAAGGAGGCACAGTTAGGCAACCTTACTTTAAATATTAGTGTTGTGGGAAAGTGTCACACAATGTGTTAGAGTTGAGTCCTTTGGGCAAACTAACTTCTGAAGAGAGGAGAAATGCATAATCTTTATTTCAGGTGACACTGTTCCTCAGCTTTTGTTTTGCTAGAGATGATAACCAACACTCCACGCTTTAAAATGTTTTTTTTTTTAATTTTTTACTGATTTATTTATTTGGAACAAGGGCTCTCTATGCTGCTCAGATTTCTAGTAATTCACCTGTATTAGCCTCCCCAGCTCTGGGATTACAGGTGTGTGCCACCACGCTTGGGTTTTGTAGCTGGCATAGTGTGCCAGAGTTCCAGGGCCCATGTGGCATGCAGTACTGGGGATGGAACCTGGGTCCTTGCACTTTCCAGGCAGGCGCTTAGACCACTGGGCTATCTCCCCAACCAACACTCACAACTTTTGAAGACAGAGAGGTTTAATTTGGCTTTTAAGGGGCGTCAGTCCATCATCAACTGGCTCCACAGCAGAAACAGCAAGGTAATGCATCAAGCGAAGCTGCTCAGCTTGTGGGGCCCAGGAAGCAGAGCCTGAGAGGAAGGGGGCAGTGACCAGCCCTAGAGCCCATGCTCACACTGCCACACCCTGCCTGATGTTTCCAGAAATGTGCTCTATCCAGCCACAGACTGACCAAGTCAGCAGCTTGGCCTTATGCCCAGGTGAAAATTGTGTAGTCTCTCACTATTAAGGAAGAAGAGAATGCAGGGCGGATTGTAGTGGCCTCTGTCTGGGCACCCATCACATCACTGCACAAAACTGCTTTCTAAAAGGTAACAGGTAGAAAATGAGTTTTCATACAGTCTTTGAGGGACTTGGTTGTCAGCAGAGAGAAAAGGGCGGGTAGGTGGGAAGTGTTGAACTGGTAGGACCAGAGAGAGAGAGTGAGAAAAAGAGAGAAGAATTAATTTTTAACATTTATTTCAATGTAGGATTTCAGAGAAAAATCATCTACAGACTATATATTGTTTTAACAGGGCTGCTATCTAAAATTGTGACAACTCTGTGGCTTAAAGCAACAACAGTGTGTCGTGTTACAGTCCTGGAAATCCAACATCAAGCTATCAGCAGGGTCATACTCTCTCTCTCTGAGACTCTTGATAGGGGTCTTGATAGGACTCTTGGCTTTTCCTGATTTCTGCCACTCATGAGCATCGATAAAGGCTGTCTTTTAGTTGTACAGCTTTCGCCCCTGCTTCTGCATGCACATGGTATCTTTCTCTACTTAAAAAGAGTTCTGTCAGTTGGACTGGGATTCACCCTAATGACCTCATCTTAAGTTGATTCTGTTTACAAACACTTTGTCCAAAAATAGTCACTGTGTTAACTTACTGGTACTCTATCAGATGCCTAAGTAATCAATGTGTAAAGAAAAAGTGTTTATTTGGGCTCATGCTTTCTGCAGCTATTTGCCATTTGTATCTTGTCTTAAATTCAGTGTATATTATGAATCTTTAAATCTACAATCTATTTTTTACATATGAACAATTATAGTCAATATATTACATGTACACAGATAAGTGTAGTAATCATGAGAAATAGCTAAAACTGTAGAAGACAAAAATATCAACACACAAGGTGTGTATACACACATGCTTGCATAGGATTAAAGACTCTCCCCTCAAAGATGGCAGTCTGATATAATTTATTATTAGTTCATCATATTTCATAACAGCCATGAACATACAACGTGATGATCTAGCTAATGTAAATGGGTTAGATTTTATTTGTAGTTCATGGGAAATATTTCAGTCTAAGTTGCTTAACATACATTTTGGAAACGGTAAAATTGTTCAGGTCTTACAGACATATAACTGTACCTAAAGTTTAGTCAAAACAGTGACAGTAGCCAGCAGGATAGTTCAGCGGACTAAAGCACCTGCTTTGGCAAGCACAGGACTGTGGTTTGATCCTGGCACTGCATGCCATGCCAGCCATACCCTGCACCCACGGTGGGCTAAACTAGCCAGCCAGCCACAAACAAACAAACAAACAAGAAATGGGGCCAGCAAGAAAGCTTAGCAGACTAATCTTCTGCTTAGATAAGCACAGGGAACAGGGCTTGATCACAGAGCAGGGCTCGATCCTCAGAACCACATGCGGTGTGGCCCCACCCCCACACGCCATGTGGCCCCGCCCCAGATGTTCTGAGCCGGCCTCTGAGACTAAGCGTGGTGGTGCACGCCTGTAATTCCAGAGCTGGGGAGGCGGGGAACAGGACGACCACTATGAGTCCAAGCTGTATAGTGAGATCCTGTACCAAATACATAAATTTAAAAGAAGTTACAATTAATATTCTTTTAAAACAAAAATCAGTACTGTTATCTCTTGATTGTGATTTATTTACATCTGCCCAATCACTGTATTACAACACAACATTAGATTACAAATTCTAAAAATAAATAAATTAGAAATGATACAGAATTTCTGAGGCCAAGATGATATGAATTCAACAATGGTTGTTATATTGTATATTGTTGTCTTCAAAGCAGTTGTTCAGATTGCCGGGTACAGGCATGCAGAATTGGTCAAAAAATATTAAACATCGGGCTGGGGAGATAGTTCAGTGGTCTAAGCACTAGCCTGGCAAGCTCAAGGATCCAGGTTTGATCCCTAGTATCACATTCTGTGCCGGCCTGGAACCAGCTATGGTGACACACAACTGTGATCCCAGCGCCGGAGGGATTGAAACAGGAGGATTGCTATGAGCTTTGTAGTGCGATCCTGTACTGAATAAATAGATAATTAAAATATTAAACATTAATTGTTCCATTTAATAAGCCATTTGAAACTAGCCATAAAATTTTCTTAGCTATCTTATATGCGTGTATATGTGTGTGTGTATGTGTGTGCATATATATATATATTTATTTTCCCCTTCCTTTTTTGTTTCCTTTCTCCTTTCCCTCATCCCAGAGAAAACAATGTTTCAATGAAAACAAATGCCTTTATATGCTTTATATATTTACAGCAATTACAGTTTTAAGTTCATCTTCTTAATAGGTAGACTTCCGGTGTTACTGTGGAACCCATCCATCCTTTTCTCTGGCTGCCATGTGTCATTTAAGCGTATAAAATGAAGGCATTTGTCAGTGTGGAGACCCATCACTTTTAGGAATGCATGAGATAGTTTAACTTAGGGGGTTGTGGTGGACTCTTGTGTAATGGTTTTAAGGAAGATACTTGGGTTGAGCTTGTCATGTAGAGGTTCTGTAACGCTGTGTATCTTTTGTCTTTGCAGTGTGTGCAGGAACAGAGAATAAGCTGAGCTCTCTCTCAGACCTGGATCAGCAGTACCGAGCCTTACGAAAATACTATGACAACTGTGAGGTGGTCATGGGCAACCTGGAAATCACCAGCATAGAGCACAACCGGGACCTCTCCTTCCTGCGGGTACAGCCCTCTCTGTCCTTTCTTTGGGAGTTGGCAGTGGTGCCGTGAGGTGGAAAGGGAGGCTGGCTTGCTTGAACTGGGTTAGCTGTGTTCTTCTTCCTGCCTGGTTCTGTGACTGCAGGCAGAAGCCAATAATACTCAGGGGAAGAACATGGGTGACACTGATGTGATGCGAGCCCCCACCCAGGGGTACAGCAGTTACTGTCACTGTGAGTCGGGTAGCATTCTGCCAGGGTGTAGTACATGATGTCGTGCAAGGCTGTCTTTTTCAGACAGACTGAGGACTGAGAGAATCTGAGGATCTTTCAGACAAGGACTGGTGACTTTAGCCATCCATTTTCTTTTTGACTGTGTTTTTATCACTTTGGGTTTTTTAGACTATATCATATTAGCATCAGGAAACTGTTTCCAACAGGGGGTTTATTTTAGAAAGGGATTTAACATAGATGCACGAGAACTTAAGTGCATTTTCATAGGTAGGTAAAGGCACACACACACACACACATACACACACAAGTGAGTAGGTGTGTACGTGAAATTGCTCTGAGACCATCGGTCCTTTGGGAAATTTATTTGTGTGCTCATCGGATCTCAGGCTGGTAGCAAGCAGTTAGTGCTGATGCCTGTAGTTCAAGTTCTGCATTCCTGCAGCAGGTAGAGGAATTCTGAATTTCAAAATGATTGTAGCAAAACAAGATTTCAATATGGTCTTCGCACTGTGGGAATTTGCTTTTATATAAGAATTATTAGGTGTATTTTAAAAGTAGCACCCTTGGAATTATGTGATGTTTGTTCCATAGTATTTTAATACTTTTGAAGGGGGACTTGCTTGTATAAATCAGGATGAAGTGTTCCAAACTCTGATAGAATAAAGTATTTAAGAGGGAATGATTATTTAAAAAGCTATGATAGTCTTAATATTTCTTACCATAGAAGAGTAGGAGAAATGCTATAGGTATGCTTTAACTATGAAAAATACATCAAGGTTGAGTGGTAACCAGAAAATGGGCCCCCTGAATAAAGGGACATTATTTGCCTTGAGATTTCTAATTTTAAAATGATGTATTAGCATTAGTTGACTAAATGAAGGTAAACTTTTATCCTATTACTTGCTTCACTTTTAGACATTATGATTTTTAATTGTGAAAACTTTGTTTATCAATGTAGAGAGTAAAAGTTATTTAAGAGAATATGTTAATAGTTTTTGTTAGGGCACTGCTGGTTTTAAGAAGGAATACTTAGAAGGAATTCTATAACATATGTAAGAAATTCAAAGGCACTCTTAAAAATGGAATACTAATGGAGAATGCTGAATTATAAAGAAAGGAAATAAAATAGTTTATATGGTCTATAGATCATGACAACATGAGAAAATATTTTCAAGTGTAGTGAAAAGATCTTTAATATCTTGTTGAGTGCACTTTGTTTCATTTTCTATACACAGAGTTAGATATCAGCTTCCAAAATAGTTGCAAATGTTGTAAATGAGCCTTTATATTAAGTAATATTGAAATGTCTCATTCCTTTTTATTATTCTTATAACTTTATGAAATAAAAAGACTAGAATAATTAAAGTTATACTTTATCATCAATACGTAACACATAAGTATTCAGGTATTTGAGTAACACAGTCTATGTTCCTGGTGATCTAACATTTTTAGGAATCAATTTGAACCAAAAATATAAGACATTAGAATGAACAGTTGGGCCAGCCAGATAGCTCTGCAGATTAAAGCTTCTGCTTAGGCAGATGCAGTGACAGGACTTTAATCCCTCCTGTGACCTGCCAGCCAGTCCCTGGGGCAGGCTGAGATAGACTGAGACTGGGCGTGGTGGCACATGTCTGTGATCCCAGCTCTTGGGAGGCTGAAAACAGGAGGATCACTATGAGTCTGATCTGTGTAGTGAAATGCTATAGACCTTGTACTAAATATATAAAGTAAATAAATAAAAACTCATAGTTTAAAAAAAAGAATGAACATATTTAGAAAAAAATAAAATAAGCACAACAGGAACAGCTTTACCTTGAACAAGAAATGAGCTTTTCAGTAAGTAACTGCTATTTTCTAGTTCACGTCTCTAAAGTTCATATAAGCTGAATTGACTCACTTCCTTAGGCAGATTGTCTGTCTCTAACTAATACAAAGCTAATTCAAATAGTTATTTTTCTGTGTGAGAACTTGTTTTTAATGTATATCTGTCTTTATAGAAAATAACTAGTTATCATGATCTATATATTCATCCATCCAAAAATTGATATGGCCCAAGACACGTTGGCAAGTAATCTCTTGCTCTTGATTATAATGCCGTAGTACTGTAGCAGAGATGTATAATACACAACTACTATATATGCATGGGTATACAAATGAATATATTGAAAATATATACTAACAGGCTTCATTCAACAGTACATGGCCATTCCTGCAACTAGGTCATTAAAACATTCGGTCCCTAAGTAAGGAATTGTCTGTGGGAGGCACATTAGGGTATTTAGAGCAAAGAAATGATCAAAGGAAACTGCAACTTGATAGTTTTGCTTTCACTTGCATAACTCTTCCGTGCAGAGCTGCAATGTGTAAGAGGATATGACCCATGAGCACCTAGCTGTATTACACAGTACAGTCAGCAAACACTAGAAGAGTGGGCTGTAGAAGAAGCCACCATATGCCTGCATTGCCACTCAAGCTCCTACGCTGTGAGTCTGCATGCAGGTCCTGAGTCCCAGCAGTGGGTGGTAAGACCATGGAACAAGCCTCAGTCATCAGTCTGAACAGTTGTTAAGAAAACAGGTCATTAGACAAGGAATATATATATTTATAGTTGCCAAGATACAAACAAGAGCCCAGAATCATGAAATTTCTGTTAAGTGTGTATGTTTACAGTTGCCTGTAAGTTTATAATTGCTAACACAAAAATAGTAACCCAGAATTGTGAAGAAGGTCTTGAGATAGTGGTGCTGGGAAAAGGAAGCAGTTGTTGATGCAGAAGCGTTCTGGAAAGGTTTCATCAAAGAGAAGTGCTTTCATTGAATCATGAGAAAATGGATAGGAGCTGGAAGAGGAGGAATATTCTAATGGATATAATGTAAAATAGGGCTCAGAGGTGAGGCTGGTAGTCAGAGTTGCATCCTGAGTATCTATGCTGCTTCAGACAGTTGGTGTACTTGTGCAGATAAAGCAGATATGGGCAAGTAGGACATGGTGGCAAATCCCTGTAATCCAAGCAGTAGGGAGGCTAAGGCAGGAGGATCTTTGTGAGTCTGAGATAAGCATGGATTACAAAGTGAGCTAAAGGCCAGCCTGAGCCCTGTCTCAAAAAGATTTAAAAAAGAAGAAGGAGAAGAAGAAAAGATAAAAAAAGAAAAGAAAAGAGGAAAAGAAGGGGCCGCCCAAATAGCTCAATGGATTAAAGCACCCGCTTAGGTAGACACAGGGGCCGCAAGTTTGATCCTTGGGCCTTCTGTGCTAGCCCTACCCCTGGGCCCTCTGAGACAGTGATTGAGACTGGGTGCCTGTAATCCCAACACTTGGGAGGCTATAAACAGGAGGATCACTCCAAGTCCAATCTACAGTGAGACGCTGCAGAGCCTATAAGCCAGTATACTCTGTCCTAAAAAAAAAAAAAAAAATGAAATGAAATAAAATAAAATAAAATGAAAAGAGAAGATAAGATATGGGACCAGGCACATAGCTCAGCAGCAAAGAATCTGCCTGGTAAGTGTGAGGACCTGAGTTTGAATCCAAAGAACAAAAAATCCCACGTGTATGTTTCCCCTCAGAGGCCCACGGTGTAGTGTACATTAAGAGAGAGTTTGAAGGTAGAATAAAGTAATATAATAGTGAATCATACTATAGGTATTTATAAAATGTCAGGATTTAAGTGACTAGTTGACATTTTGGAATTAGATAAAATAATAAAGAGGGTTGAAAAGAGTTAGATACAAAAGTGGAAAAGGACTCTACACTCCGGATGCTTCTCTTCCAGCTCTTTGGTGAGCACAGAATTATAAGTGTCTTCTTAATGAGTCCTGAAAACTGACACTGTTTGCCAAAATCTTCATTATACAGCAGTACTGGATGAGCCATTAGTCCAAATTACGACTTGGAATATGCTAAAAGCAGGCCATTTAACATAACATTTCTTGAAATAACAATGTGGCTCATTTATTCTATTAGTAACCTCCCTCCAAAATACATAAGCTGGCATCGGCACCTCATAATAAGCAGAGCCCATGTAAAGAAAAGATCTAGTTATTTTTGCACTATACTATTATTTTGTACAAGTTTTGCATTGTATAAATGAGTAGTAAATTCGCATAAACCTATTCTGTGGATCGCATCTCTTTCAGATATATTTATGTACCCGTGATTCATGGAACCAATTTCTATACTTTTTATAGAGGTTTCACAATTTCCTTTCCAAGAATGACCTAAATCTATGATGTGTTTAGAGAGGCACCATGGCTACTGATCTTAAATTTCATTCTGGATTTATTTCTGCCTTTTGGAGCTAAATAAATTACTCTTGTTTTAAAGGATTTTTTCCATCCCTACTTCCATCTATAAATAAACAGGAAGAAGTGTGTTTTGTTTTGCATAAAACCACTGTAACATATATGATACATGAGGTCAGTTTCCCCAGATACTCTATCTTACTTTCGGCATAGTATTTAGAACAGCAATGAAGAGATAGTATGTCAATTATTTGTTGAGTGGACCAATAATAATTTTCTTAGTTGCATATCCTGGGTCTATGTGTGATATGTTCTCTAAATACTCAGGTAAGCCTCTCATAGTGGTCATGCTGTTTCATTATGACCACACCATGGGACAGCTCTGTGGGCTTACACGCACCATGGTGCAGCAGGAGCACCTTCCCATCAGGCCTGTAGTCTGTATCAGGTGGTCTATTTGCCCACTTGAGTACAGAACGCCATCATCTCTGATTTTGTAGTTGGAGTGACAGTGAAAGGCTCCTAGAGCGGTGTGAGTGAAGGAAAAGTGAGGTGGGTGGGGAAGCAAACCGTAGAATGAAGCAAAAGTTTTGAAATACAAAGCAGAGACAGGCCACATTTTGTCCAGTTATTGATGTGGGTATTATCGTTGATTGGGATCTGAGGATTTCCTCAGAGAGGAGCTAGTGACCTCAATTTACCCCACTCACAGGCCAAGTCCTGTTCTCTGTCCTAGAAAAATGATTTTGAGACACATTAGTGAGAAAAAGGAAGAAGCTTATTCAGCAGATTTAGGAAGTATGCACACAGAGAAGAGAAGGTAAGCCCTCATGAAGAGATTTGTTATTATGTGAGGTGGAGGTATTTGTGTAGTCTTGGGTATCTTTAAGGTAGGTGGTCAAAGCCGTGTGCTCCTACTGTGTATGAGTTTACCCTGTTGGTGGCTGGGTTAGAATGTGAATCATTGGCGTGTGTTTTAAGTTTAGAGACATAGAGCCAATTGAGTATGTTGCCTCTTCGAGTGTGGAGCTGTGTAGCAGAAAGGGCAACTTACAGGTGGAAAGCATGAGCCCAGAGCCCAGGGCTTACTCTGCCCTACAGACGCCTAGGAGATCTTTTCAGCAAGTTTCTTCAACAAGGCATGAGTGATCTTTGTTTCCCAAAGCTGCTACTCTCCTTAAAAGTGAAGTTTTAAATTATACTTTTCCTTCTCTCCTTTGTTCTTTCTTTAGTTCTTCTAAAGGAAGAACTGTTCTACCTCAGGAACGATTCTTTCCCTGGCTCACGTTGCTTCTGGAGATGAATTGTGCCCAGCCATTCCTCCACTTGGCCCCATACAATGCTCCTGCAGTTGCAGAAGTTAAGTGGCCTCTTCCTCTTCCCACTTCTCCCAGGGTGACATTATTTCCTTTGCTATAACAGAAATGCCGTGCCTAGTATGTCATCCAAGATCTCAGAAATCAACTCACATGGGCCTTTGAAATCAGACCAAGTGGTGCTTACAAATAATCTTTAGAAAATCTCCATAATATTTTGGAACTACTTCTCTTGATCATGGTTAAACAAAGTGCATTTTGTTGAAATACTTTTAAAGCTATTCTTTTCAAAGTAGTTTTATTTTAGTAATTGTTATGCGCTTTTAACCTAGCTTTCTTGTAACCTCCAGTCTCTGCCTTTCTTTTTGGAGGGAAAAAAAAATCCAGTTGACCGTGTTCAACATTTGACCCCCAGACATTATATAGTTGGCAAGAAAAAGGCTCTAAAACTTATTTACTATGTGCTTTATCACTGTCACAAGGTTACGGTATATAATAGAAAGCAGCAAGGCATAAAAAATCACAGATTTTGCACTATTGTCTTACACTTGGTGAACTCTCTAAAACAAGGCAAAATGTAGCAAGTAATGGGAATGAACTGTTAGACCTTTTACCCTCATTAAAATTCTTGAGAGCCTTCTCTCTTTGTCATCACATTGGTCTTCCGTGCTGCTGGTGGCCTTCCGTAACTCAGCGCTTCCAGCAAGGTGACTGACCCACCAGTTTTTACACCTTAAATGTATTTTCTCATTCTGTGTTTGTCCTCTAAACAATCAAAGATTAATTACCAATTGTAGATAAAGCAATACGATAAACACCATAGATAGTCACTATATCTTTGTCTGCTGTTACAACGGAGAATGCATTTTATGTCTGTGGCGTATTTTAGTTGTCTGAAAATAGTTTTTAAAGTAATATACATTCATGGAATGAAGTGATACATTTAATAATTTGATGTAGGCCTGGAATAGCAATAATATTAGTAATCCATTGGATTTCTGTATTCTGTAGTACAGAGACTTAAGTTTTAATGAATGCTCATATCCTGTGCTACTAAAGAAAGAACAATATTACTTCCAAATTTCTATCTCATTGATGACAAAAGGAAACTACTAAAAAAAATGAGAAAGTACTATTTTTCTAAACAAATAGATTAAAATGCATGCTTTTAAGATAAGTAACAAATGTGTTATTATGAGTATATGCAACAAGGAATTATGCTTTTATTGTATATTTGGCAGAACGATGTGAGTTTTTAAAATCTAACAATCACTACCCCCTAAATTTCTATTACATAAAAGAAAACTGTAGAGAAATCATTTACATATTTTTTCTTAAATTAGAGCCTTTATCTTTTGTTTAAATTAATATTCTATAATGCTCTGGAACTGTCACCTTTCCTTATTAGACTATATATAGAATTCTTCTTATATGAGAGCATTGCTTTTCAATCACTCCACAAGACACAGAGTAAGTATTAGCGTCTGGTGCTGGTAGAGTTCTGACACTACTTTGCTCTCTCTCTTGTGCTCAGTCCTCTTTTGCCTACTGACACATGCTACAGGATGGCAGGGAAGATGCAACTCAGAGAGAAAAGGGGCTGAGAGCCCTCCAGGAACCCAGGACCTCGACTTCATTAGCGTGGTTCTATTACCATGAATTCATGAATGATGCTTGGCAATAATGAATTCTAAGCTGCATCAAGTGACTGTGCTTTGACCTCTTCCTTCACTATTTACAATAAGGACAAACAGCCAGACAGGCTGAATTAAAAAAACTGAATTATTTATATTTTAGGCTATGTCTGGCTTTAGTGCCTACTTTTCATTGTCCTTTGACAGTACAAAGCAGATGACTGAACTTGAATCCACCAGTGTGGGAGGGGTTTTCCTATTTGTGAATTTCCCATATCATGCTCCATATACTTACCTCTATGCCTGGGCTATGACAGACATGCAACCTAATTTAACAGTATTCTACAGTGAATGATTCTTATTTTAATATGCAGAAAAAATTTTCAATTACTTCTTTGGGTGAGAGAATGATTTATTGAATACTTTGTTTGGATACCAGCTACTACTGTCTATGTTTTAGCTCAACCAATAGAATGGCTTTTTTGAGGGTAATTATTTTGTAGTAAGTGATTATAATTGGAATAAGAGAAGTAGTCATATTTTAGAATCGTTAAAATTTGGAGAGGAAAACACCATGGCATGACACATTTGTGGAATATTGAAGTGGGCCCACATATCATGTATTCTCACTCTTTCCAAAAGAGTTACTACAGTACTTTCTGATAAGGTATATATGTTTCCTCTATGCACACATCTTGATTAGAAAAAGAGTACAATCTGTTTGCTTCAAATCTTTGAGATTAAAAAGTGATATATTGGAGCTGGTAAGGTAGCTCAGCAGATTACGTGCCTGGTTAGGCAAGCACGGGAACCGAGGTTCAATCACTAGTACCAAATGCAGCACCATGCCCGTGCTCAGGGTGAGTTGAGCCAGCCACAGAGTCTGGCTGTGGGGTGCACACCTGTAAACCCAGCACCGGGGAGGCTGGAAACAGGAGGATCACAATGAGTCTGAGCTACATAGTGAAACTGTAACAACCAAATACATAAGAAGCATTGTACTGTTAACTGCATTAAATGGTGGATAAGCAAATAAGTCTTCTCCATCAAGTATTTATAATCACTTGTTTTTTGTTCACAGTGACCAGTAGCATAACATTTCCTTCCAAATCACTAATGGGGGAAGTTGTCAAGAGAGAGTTACAAATAATGCATCCACGTACTTAGAACTCACCATCATTTGATGCAAAGTAGCTCTTACTTTGTCAGAACATATTGGTTAGATAACCAAGGACTAGAATAAGAGAGGGTGCTTCTAATTCTTAATTCCTTTTTCTGTTTGAACTCTACGTGAAGCTGCATTTGTGGTGAAATGGAACACGTTTGCTCTATTTACGTGGTGATTTCTGAGCAGGATGAGCTGGAGCACACCAAAAAGGAACTCATGAGAATAATACTGTAACATGTCAGTTGGGTCAAAGCAGACATTCTGGGTTAAATGGAATTTTTAGAGCTTTGATCGTTTCTGCAAGCTGTTACCAAGATCCTTAAACATAATACAGATGCAATTTTGTATATATGTATTTACAGCTGGCTTCTAAATTGAAACTTGACTTTGTACTAAATCTAATCATGGAACTTGTAATGCATTTGGAAAAGCTATGCAATTTACACTTGGCTTAGGGATTTTTTTTTCCTTCAGAGGTTAAGTGCAATGTAATCTGGAAATATACATTGCCTCAAAATTCTGATGCTCTTCAGCAATTTTACAAGATATTTAAAAGATAAAAATGCCTATATTTTGTATTTGGCAGTTATTTAAGCATATTTCAGAATTTTATAACCACTTAAGTAAAATAGCAAAGTGCATTCAAAATATATATGAGTTTTCTCTATTTTGTGAGAGAATAAAAACAAAATATTCCCTATTATAAAGATATAAGCTTAACAGAAAACAAATATTTAAGGCTGTTTTTGAAGGAAAGATAAATATAAGAAATAGACCAGCTTTTGGAACTATAACATTTAAATGTGTGCAAACATGGGGGATATGGCAAATGTATTCATTTTTAAAAGTAACAGTATAAGGTCACATTACCATTAATTCTGCTCAAAATACCCCTGTCCGTACCAACACACTTATTCTATCATTGCTGTCACTTTCCTAAGCAGTTCTGGAAATGCTTTTTCAGAAGTGTCTTTGGGTGCTGTCTCAACCACCTTAATATCCTGAAGAGAGTAAAACATTTACCTTCTAGGGTCCTTTTGACTTTGGGACGTAGGCAGATATTGCATGTCGCCAGATCTGGTGAATAAGCCTGGTGGGGACCCACTGTAATGTTTTCACTCTACAGAAACTACCGTGAACATGAGCTCTAAGGAGACAGTGGCAGGGATGAAAGGGCCAGAATGCTCCTTTGGGAAGGACAATATCTTGAGGGGGCCCCTGAAAACGTGCCCTTTCTGCATTTTTTTTAGTTTAAGCATTTACTTTATTTTTTGATCACATCTTGTATGTACATAAATATATTAGCGACTATATTTAGGTGTGGGTAAATGTAAATTATTAACTAATTTCTAGGAACAAAAGCAAATTACTATAAAATATTAACTCCATTCAATATTTCTAAGAGAACATTATTTTTTTAGAAAACTACTAAAAATAAAATAACATTATTCATTGCCATTAAAACTAATTAATAAAGGTACCCTTAAAATGCTTTTAGTTCCCTAAGCTACAATGCATTTTCCAGAACAAAAATGCCCTTATTACAGATGTACTTAAATTAAAAGTGAATATATTAGTATTCTGAGCAGTTACAATGACTTTCTTTATTTCTCTAGGTCTATGGTATTTAAATTTGTCTTCATACGTGAATATAATTAATTTGTTGCTTTATCTCAACTTTACGCAGAGCAGAATCCGGAGTAATAATTGAGTGTATAAAGGTTACTTCTTCACCTCTCTTACTTGTCAGTATCAAGGTCCTTTTAGTTCCAAAAGTGAGAACAAATGGCATTTATGTGAGTTAACAAAGCATTTTCTCGGTATGCTCCCCATTCACTCTACGAGCCAAATGCTGGAATGTAACTAGATACAGCCTCTGTTCAGAATTTACAACTATGTATGTTTTTATATGCTTTGTTTTCTCTGACTCTTAAATGAAATATTTTGTGTCTTTTCAAAGAAACAGATTTAAACTTTTATAATTTTGCATAAGGCTAAATTAGTTTTAAAGGTCTTTTTGTGGTCACAGAATAATTTAAAGGCCATGAGCATAAAAATAAAAACTGAAAACTGTTGCTTTCAAAAGCGCTGTAATTATATCTTCTGCTCCCTAATTTAAGCCCATTTATATGAAAAATTATACTAAAATATGAGCTATTATGAAAGTAGTAAAATTAAGGTACTATTTTTTAAAATATATCAGTCTCTAAAATCATTTTTATTAAATTCCCACCCCTAAAAATCAGAATATATGGTTGAATATATAATATAATTTTATATTATATATCATATAATATATGCAATATAATTACCTTGTATAGTTTTGAACCTGAAGTCAATCCTGTCAAACATTGCATGTTTTTTTTTTCTTAACACAGTAAGAGCCTTGGTCCCAGTACTTGGTATCTTTTGCTCTCTGAGGAAGAAGTGGCTCTGTTGAAGCCTAATGGATGGTTTCCTTTTTGTTTGACTCCCTAGTCAACAATTATTGAACCAAGCTAATAAATTTTTATAAAGCCTTTGTAGTAGACATCTCTCTTTTGGGTAGTAGTGAATTTGTGCTTTCTGAGAAGTAAAATTACAAGTGAAGTACTTGGTTTTTCTTAAGAGACAATCAATATCTTAAAATGTGCAGTAGGTCTAGCATGGTTTGTGAGGGTTGTTTTGGTAGTCTAAAAGACAGTGCTTTGTGGAAACATTGGGAAACATTCACAGGAGAAATCAGTGAGGCATCAGGAAAGCATTGGAAAGAATTTGTGGAAGAAAATCAGTCCAAATTACAAGCAAATATGCATTATATGCTTGCATTATATTGCTTCCCTTTTTAATGGATTAACATTCCTCATCATTTTAGGATAAAGATTCCAGGATATTCGAAGTGTTTGTATAATGTCGAGCCTGTGTATAAAGTGTATTTTCTAACAGTCACTGATGATACTAAAACACACTATCCTTCCTTCATAACAGGCCAGCTTCCTTTCTGAATTCTGCTCTAATCTTGATGCCTTGAATTCATTCTTCACCTTCTCCTTCATTGATACGAAGATGTCCACACTTATTTCTGTCTTGACTGAGTTACGTTCTGAGATTTTCATTATAAATCCTTTACTTAGGGAAGCTTTACTAGCTCCTTTGTCTTACTGAATTACTCCTCTTACAGGGACATATAACATCCATGCTTCTTTGTAGTCCTTCCACTCTAGAAATTATTTAAGTATTTGTTTTATTTATGTCTATTTTCCTGAGTAGTAAGGATCATGCAAAAGCTCTACTGCTAGTTTCCTGAAGAATTCTAGCATATATGTTATTGTTGGTGATACAGCAGCTGCTGAGAAAATCTTTGTGAAATGAATAAGCATATAAATTTTATATCAATAAGGAATCATTCTTATTCTTTATATATATTTTTAGTCAGGAAAAGTGCACAGGAATTACCTTTTTGACTACAGTTCTCTCTCTAGTGTCCATGGTATTTTATGTTTTATGAAATGATTTGGCTACCAGTAAATGATTTTGTAGAAATATGGGAATCTTTTTTTAGACATAAAAAAGTGGACATTTAAATAGCACAGATTGCTCCCTGAGAGTTAAGCAAAGCCAGGAAACCTGCATGACTTTAGCTGTCTCCTTCTTTGGCCTGATTTGAATACCTGAGAATCCCTCTAGTAACATGCTTTCTACTTCCACGTGCAGTTTTTTCTTTCTATGGAATATCTTTGCATTTTTCTCCATTTGGGAAATTATATGTAATCCAGTAGCTTGCTGAAAATATTAGTGATCTGTATTTCTCAATATTAACACATTCCTTCAATCTCTGTGTTCTCTTCAACCTCCCTATCAAGGAGAATCAAGGTCTTCTCAAATTGTTTCCCCATTATCACTGTTATTTTATATGTTGTACCATATGGTGTTGTGATAGACTAGAAATGTACTTGTGATTTGTCAATTTATAAATTTTTTAGAGTAAATGTCAGTTAAAACTGTTGCCCTGAGAAATAAGTTGACTTTAAGTATTTTCCCCAGTGAATCATATTTTCTGGAGCTACATTTTCTATAAGAAGAAGCACAATATTTATGGGCATTTTTGATTCCCCTTTTATACTAACATGTACTAACAGCTGATGGTAACAGCTATGGAGACGGATACAATTCAGTGTGCTGGCTTTCTTCGAATCTCTTTCCTGTTTTTTTGTGTTTGTGTTTTTGAGACAGGGTCTAGATAGGCAGTTCAGGCTGGCCCCATACTCACTTTTGTAGCCCCAGGCTGGTTTCCACCTTGAAGTGATCCTCCTCTCTCAGTCTCCCAAGTGGTGGGATCCCAGGGGTGTGCCACCCTGGCTGGTTCCAAATCTTCTTTTTCTGCTATTGCAGTCCCATGAGCAAGCGTTATCATTCCCATTTTGCCCATGATGAAGCTTAAGCTCAGAGTGATTAAATGACGTTTTCAGGACCATAGAGTTAGCATGACAGGTAAGCGCTTATCCTGTGCCATTGTATTGCTCCCTGCTTGCCAATATTGCCTCTGTTAGTTTGTACAGGGTTTCACAGAAATTCATACAAGGTATGGAGATTGTTATAGCCAAACAGAAATCTCAGGATAAAATTGACTGCAGTGGAGGGCCACAGGCTGGGGATGCTTAGATCACTCAGTGCAAGTGGCCCCACGCAGATAAGGAAAGCACCACAGAGAACTTCTGGGAACAAATTCACTCCAATGTTTAGATTTTACAATGAAATAATTATGCTTCATTCTTTGGGCAGGCATTTCTTGATTGCTGACTTTTACATATCATTGTAAAATGCTTTGTAAAGTGTATAGAGTTCTAATAGTTAAGCTGAGATTAGTAAATAAAGAGTGGCAACGGCAATAAATGTTACAGACATTTCCATAAAGGACTCAAATCCTCTTGAAAACAAACAAAAATTTCAACTCCCTTTGTATTCTTAGAATCCAGCACTCTTCCCAACACGAAGCATGAGGTAAATAATGAATGAACAGTGTGCCTTAGAATGGACAGCTAAATAAACTTGAATTAGTTTCATAAAACACAATATGGAAAAATACCTGTAAGTGTATTTGTACCTGAAAAGCATTTTCTTTTTTTTTAACTTTAGGAAAGGGTGTACAGGGTGTTCAGGGTCTCACTACTAGATCAGATTCATAGTGATCTGCCTGTTAGGGCCTCCCAAGAGCAGGGATTATAGGCATGTGCCACCACACCCAGTCTCAATGGCCATCTCATCGAGCCCTGGGGGCAGGGCCACAAGACACGGCTGGGGATTGAATCCCTGGCCCCTGGGCCGGCTTGCAAACACTTTAATTTGCTGAGCTATTAGGCTGGCCCTCTTTTGGCTTATTTGAACACAGTTGGAATTGCAACACTGTGGGAGGCTGAGGCAGGAGAATTTCAAGTTCAAACCTTGCCTGGACAACTGAGTGACTTAATAAGACCTCATCACAAACAAATAACCTCTACTGTTTTATGCACTTCATTGGTGTAGAGGCAATAAAAGGGGGGAAAAAGAGATATTTTTGTGTATGGCATAAGGAGAAAAGAGTTGAGGGGCAATAGAATTGGGACCTGGCAAGACATAAAGGTGAAAAGAGGGCCAACTTATGGTAAGCCTTTAATACATGATAGCTTATTGATAAATTACAATAAGCCTAGTATAGGAAAGTAGTATTTGAGAAAATTTAATTGGCATGTGTATGGTGTTGTTTCAGTATCCAAAGAATTAAATCAATAAGAATCTGGAATCAGTACCGGCAGAAATAGTTAAAAATAAGAAATATATTCAGTAGTCATTATAAAGAATGCCTGTAGGAACTTAATTCCTAACAATACTGAGACTGTTCTGAAGTAGATAAAAGTGTCTTTCTCAGCTTTAGTCACTATAACAAAATACCTTAGGTAATCAATTTATAAAGAGGAAAGGTTTATTTGACATAGATTTTGAGGCTAAAATTCATTGTCCTTTGCTTCCATGGCTTTTTGCTTGCAGCAAAACAGTACATTATTTTGGGAAAGCACAAGGCAGAGCAAAACCTCTCATCTCAGCGTGAGTCAGGGAGAAAAAGAGAGGAAGGAGCTCGGCCCACAGTCCCCTTTGGGGACATGCAGCCTGGGATCTAAAGCTTCCCCATCAGGCTCCACCTATCCTGATTCCACCATCTCCCCATAGAGGCATCTTGCGAGCCAAGCCTTTAACACAGGGGCCCATGGGTGACAGTCTATACCAAAACTATACTGGAGCCAGATCTTAAAATCGAGCCATTGAGCAGATGGCTTGTCCTGGCCATAGCAGGGTGAAAGTAGGAGACAGTGGTGCCACAGACATTTGCAAGCAGAGCTTCCATCAGTCAGTTGGGGAGATTTCCTTATTGAGGTGCACTTTCCTAAGATATGTCAGGGTTCCGCTACATATCAGTTTGGCGGGTAGGCAGTGAATGAAAGTCCTAAAGCATTTGTCAGTACACCTCTCATTTGCAAAGATTAGATGACTACTGCCCGTATACAAGCTCTTTAATCAGATCAGCAAATAAGAAGTTAAGCTTTGCAAATGGTAAGTTGTTCTGAAGCCTTTTGGGCTTGAACAATTGCTTGTCTTTCTGAAAGATGTAGTCTCTTAAGAGCTTGGACTAACCCTTTATTTTCTGAATGCAATTGCAACACCTTTAGTGTCAAGATGAGCTTCATTTTTTAAATTAATTTTATTGAGAAAAAAATTGCAATGAGACAGGTTCAAAACAGGTTGGTAGGAGAGTTATAACAATTAATGCATTGTGTATTGTTGCCTTTGTAGTAGTCATTCATAGCACAAGATGCAGACATGATATCCTTTCCAAACAGTATTAGTACAAATATTTCTTCTTATTGAATTAAGAGAAAGTAGCTATATATCTGTTCTATTTTGTATACACAAATACAAAATGGTCCTTATATCACCTTTTTTGTTTAGTTTTGTCAAAGATGGGTATTCCATTGCCATCCAAATATTGAAGGTGCATGAATTCAGCAAAATATTCCAATTTAGTCCAGTAGTCCACAATAGTAGTGGGTTATCCACAGGACTGGCACTGTCCAAATCTGTTGACTTGAGCCTTTCACAGCTCAACATATTAACATGGCTTCACTTTTCATACCTCATTTCTACACTTTTCTTCTGGATGGTTAAGACCAAGATAAAGCAGGACCTATATAATAAGAAATGTAACTTTTGTATCTGACAAGATCAGTCAAGTCCCCTCAGCACTTTTCCTGAAACCCTGTACTGCACTTTGTAGATCTTTTGTTAGTGTCAGTCATGTAGATGAGTCACAGCTAATATGGGAAGCATTTGGGGTGATGTAATTCATGGCAGACTCTGCACTGGGACTGCGATTTGAATGTTGCTCTTAGATAAAGCATTCAAAAGATATGAGTGAGCTGTGCCTTTTAGTGCAGTTGGTCTTCAGTTCTGTCTTTTAAGCAAGGGCTGGGGATTTAGTCCAGTGGTATAGTGCTTGCCTGGAAAGCACAAGGTCCTGGGTTTGATAATTATTACCCACCACAGAAAAAAAAAAAAGTACTCTTCATTATCATCAAAAGGAGTCCAAGGAGATTTCCCTAAAAGATAGGCCCTCCAATTCCACTAGGGTTCTCTCTTTTTCTTTCTTTCTCTCCTTTTTTTCTCTTTCCCTCTCCCTTTCTCTTTTCCCTTCCACCTATTTTTCCCGATAGTGAGGATTCAACCTACAGTCTTTACAATGAGTTACCTCCCCAGTCTTTTATTGTTACCATTATTGTTATTATTATTATTATTATTATTATTTGAAGATGGGACCTTTATAGATTGCTAAGCTGCCATTATTTGAAGATGGGACCTTTATAGATTGCTAAGCTGCCATACTGGGCTCAAACTTATGATCCTCCTGCCTGAGTCACACAGAGTGCTGGCATTATGAGTATATTATTAATCATCATACTGACTCTGGTCAGATTCTTGACTCAACAATGTAGAAAAGCATTTCAGGATGTCTAGGTGAGAGGCATAGGCTGATTTATTGGACAGAATTCAGGTTTTATGGTAGAGGCCAGCTTTTACGTAGAGTCTAGTGGTTTAATACATGGCTATGGAGAAAGCATTATTGCTTGAGAGGAAAAGTTGCTGTTTGTGAGATGGTTGTTTCTGTTTCAGGATATCTCAGTTTGGTGAATATTGCTAGAGTCCAAGACAATGGCAGGTTTAGGGCAATGGCGGAGACTTTTTGGTGCCCATTATTACCTGAATGTACCTAAAAGCATCTTACACTGATGTCTTCAATGACCAGAAGGGGATGAGGTAGACTATGCTTGAGTAATCTTGTATTGCAGCTTTTAGGCAGACACTAAACGATTCACATGCCTATGTACACAACTGTGTGAGGACTTGACACAACATTTTAAGGTAATAACAGACATGGATGCACAATCACGGTTAGGATTCATTGCTTCTAGCTACTTATTGAGCACCAGTAGGGTCAAGTGAAGAGCCATTATTGCTTTGTCTTTGTTTTTTAGCAAATTAGCCTTCATAATCTTGAGACCATCATAAGAAGACACAAATCATGCTTTTAATGAGTAATAGGTTAAGAGCCAAGAAGTGCATTTGTCCATTTTCCCTGTGGCATTGTCTGTCCCTCTGTGAACTGGGCTACTAAAAAAGGTTCACACTCATGGAGACAGCAACGCAGTATCTTCTCTGGGGAATCAGAGGCATGAGGTCAGTTGCAGGGGGGAACCTGTGGCAACCAGGAAGAAGCTGAATTCTTGAGAAAGCAACAGGCTTGGAAGAGAAGAAGAGTAAGCAGTAAGCATCCTGGAAGGATTTGACTGAGAAGCGAGGAAGGCAAGAACACAGAAGAACAGTAATAACTGAAGCATGGGCTAAATGCACTGCACCGTGTAGCTTGAATTTTGTATCTTTTCGCTGGGAGGCCTTACTTTAAGACCTTTGATTCATCCATTCAAGATTTACGCAGCACCTGCTATCTTAGTGTTTATGCACAACTTTTCTTTAGTTGAGAGATTCTCCTCACCTGAGTCTGGTTCTGGGTCATTTTCATTTTGCCAATGCGAGCTCTGAGGCATGCATATGATAACTGACTTTCTTGGAGTCACACATCTATGTATCCAAGCCTGGCAGAACTGAAGCTCAGGCCAAGCTCAGCGAGCTGCTGAAGAACTCTTACCATAGTTTAACTTTGCTGATTAAATAAACTCAACTGATGGCCCTTCGATCTTCATTCTAGAGTTGATTCTATCTTTGTAGTCCACAGAAATGGAAATCTACCAAATGTTAAGAGAACTATGTCTTCCTCATAGCCAAGTGCCTAACCATGTCATATTTCACTGTCTTCTGCTTCCCAAAAGAGGCCAAGGAAGACTCATGTGCCCTGCTAGTGCAAGTGCTGCTGAAAGAATTGCTCAGTCTGTTGGTCAGGAAGCTGCTGAGCTCATGCACAATAGCTCTTATCTGAGAGCATTTGAACTATTATTATGTTCAGGTAAAATCCCCAGAGTGAAGACCAGAATCCACTGAAGGGACCATGTCTGTTGTAAGCAGTTGGGACAGGGTGCTTCTGAGTAGCTGTGTGTCAAAAGCAGTAGTTGAAGGAAATGGGTGTGCTGACCCTGGTGGGAGTGGAGGCAAGGGAAGCACAACAATTGTCTTCAGCTATTTGAAGGGCTCTCATAGAACAGGGAGTGGTGTAGTGTTGACTTGTTCCCAAGACAGAATTAGACGGAAGTTAAAAGGAGACAGACTTTTGGCTTAAAATAAAGATTTTTGTAAACAATTAGAGCATTCTCATCATATAATGGGGAGCCTTGTTAGTGCAGGAAAATGGACAGGAACCCTTAATTGATCACCTTGTGTTTTCCAACTCCTGGGCTTCTGGTACCCTGCAGAAGGACAAAGAAAAGATGGAAACAGAGTCTGGAAAGTTGGAGACATGCCATTCATATGAGTTCCCTTCTTTGAGTTGTTCTATTAGTTTGTTTCCCTCAGTTTTCACAGAAATTCAGTAACAACCTCTTAATGTCAGTGTTCTTCAGGGAAAGGCAGAATCTGGTCAAAGTCAAATGGCAACAAGGAGAGTGGAGCTAAGTTTTGACTATTCATTTCTCTGTTTCCCCTCCTTATGCATTGCACCCCCTCCCCCTGTTTCCTAAGCACTCTGAAAACTCAGCTAAGAAAGATCATGAAAAGAGGGACAGAGTTTTGTACACTTGCCAGGAAGTTGTTTTTTAGGTATTCTGAAGTCCCTTTATTTTCTATGACTCTCATTTTCTTATAATTTCTCAGCAGCTGCTTTGCGCTGTTTGATCTCTGAAAAGATAGTAATGTTGTCAACCTTACCATGGTAGGTTTCCTGAGGTGTTTAGGGGTAGCTAGTGCATTTCTGGAATCACTGCTTTACCCCAAATCTTACCCCCAGCCCCACATTTTCATGTTGAATTTTATTCATTTATGGTATTACTTAGGTTGAATCCAAGAGAGATTCTAAATGTTACAGAGGTGTGCTCTAGGAATTTTTGGGAACACTACTACGTCTAGAACAGCTCTCAAAGTTTGGGAAGTGGGGAGAACAGTGGAGAATGGAGAAATAGAAGTCATAGTATGGAAGTTGAGGTCAGCATATATTTATTCGCTTCTTTAATTTCGTCCTCTGAGAAGTGTGGGGCTGGGGAGATGGCTCAGTGGAGTAAGTGCGGAGCCACAGAGGAAAGTGATTGAAGTTCTATCATGTGCCTGGGGAGAGTCTCAGGCTCTCACAGAGAGTAAACTGGTCAAGTATTGGCCGTGACTCATCCACATGGATGACACAGACAAAGGATCTACAGAATAAGGTACAGGACTACAAAATAAACCCTGAGGGGACTTCACTGACCTCATAAGAAACATAAAGTGCATGTGTTGGTATATAAGTCTTGCTCTAGCTAGGTCTTAACCATCCAGCAGAAAAGTATAAAAATGAAGTATACATCACGAGGCCATAATATTAAGTTGAGCTGTAAATGGCTATGGTCAACAATTTCTTTGAATAACTCACTATTGTTGTGGAATGCTGGACTGTGTTGGATTGTGCAGTTGAGTTCAAGGACCTAAGTTAGTTGAATGACAGTGGAGTGCCCACCTTTGACAGGTGTAGACAAAGGAAGGGGTATAGAAAGAGAAAATCATGACGTGTGTGTATAGACAGTACAGTTGGGATAGATAACGCTTCTACATAATCCTATGAGAGGCAAGATTTGCACTGATGGTGGTTGGACAGGATATTATGTTGGCTTCTAGTACTATGGTCATCCACTAGGAAAATACTTATTGAATTTTTGATATAATTCAGGTATAAAAAATAAGATAAGTAAACAGCTACACTCTTAATTTACTGATAAGAGACATCTGCTATAATAATGTCTGTAAGTATAATATCATGTATGCACCTTGTACGATACCAAAACAGTATGAAAATAGTTTGCAATGTATTAATTTATCGAATCTGTCTTCTTAAGGTGTCTTAAAACCGTCTGATTCATATTTGTACTTCAATAAAATAAATAAATAAGTAAATAAATAAATAAATAAATGGGAAAAAAAAAGAAGTTGAGGTCAGGTGGAGCCCTCTCTCTAAGTGGGAGGAAAGAAACTGCTGAGTGATCTCAGTGTATTTATTTATACATTCAGCAGGTTGGTATCAGGTAACAGCCCTCTGCCTAGCAACCTGCTTGCATGGAGACCTTGGGGTGCCTCCTGTTCTTGGAGCTGGGGTAGCTTGTGCATGTGGCTCACCTCAGAGCTCTTTGTTTTCAGGTCTGGACTCATAGCCCTGCGCATGTTATCCATTGGCAGTTTCAGCCCCTCTCTGGGACACACTGCTGCTTTTTTCTCTAACCCTTTATTTCTTGGGTCTGGAGGGCTTGTCACTTAGTAGAGTCTTGATGCAATGCTAAGATGCTTGAGATCTTGGTCTGAGTACCTCTGAAACTTTATAGCCACCATTTCTATGTAGCATTTTATCATGACTGAAGTTTTAGTTTGGCTTTTCACTGGTCTCCCATGACAACAGCTTTGTTTCTTAAACAATGTCAGAGGACACATCTACATTTTCCCGGTGAGCTCCTTCTGGGAAATCCTACCTAAAATCTTGTGCCACTCTGGCTTGTGACGAGCCATATTCTTTCCTGCCTATGTTGGGCACAATCTTATCTCACACATTTCTTGTCTCATATAGCAAGAGTAAACCCAATAAAACTTTGTTTTATACTCTCCAACTGAATTTTGTGATCTGAAACACCTTTATTTAAATCTTCGTGTTTAGTCTTTTCTTCTGTAAAATAAAAATATTATACAAAGGCAGTGTGTTATAGCTTGAGTTTATAATAAACTATCTTTATAATGGTCATAGTTGCATAACCCTTATTTCTTTCAGTTTCTATTGAATTTTATTTTTCTGCACATATATGTATTTTCAGTTAAATTTAATATTACTACCAAAAGTGGTAGTCCAGTATATCCACTATAACTGTAAAATAACAAAAAAGCATACAAAAAAAGAAAGAAAAGGCATGACAGGTACTGACTCTGAATCAAGGCTTTCTTGATATTCTCTTTTAGAAAAAAAGTAGCAAAAGTTAGAGCCATACAGGACTCAGTTGTCTTTAAGCATACAAATATAATTTTTTTTATTTTTAAGGGCTATGATTTGGCAAACTAATTTATAATAAGTTTGTACCAATTTGTGACTGAATCTTTTTTTTTTTTTTTTTTTTTTTTTTTGGTGATACCATGGATCAAACTTAGGACCATAAGTTTGCCAGGCAAGCACTTACAATACTGAGTTATGTCCCTGGCCCCTTAATAGATTTTTTTTAAAGTTAGGTTTCTAAATGGATTTTAAGTTTTTTAGAATTATACTAAAGGAGGTATATATTTTGAGGCAATGGCATGTCCGCTCATTATCTAAGTTGTGAGGAACTTCCTATGGGAGCCTTTAGCCCCCAGTAGCTCACCTATAGTCTCCTCTTTCTCTCCTCTCCTTTTCCCTCCCGCTCTTCTTTTCCTCTCTTTGCCTCTCCTCTCATTTCCCCTTCTTTCCTTTTTTTCATTTCCTTTTTCCTTTCTTTCTTTCATTCTCCTCTTCTTTCTTTCCTTCCTTCCTCCCTCTTTCCTTCCCTCTCTTCTTTGTTTTTTCTTTTCTTTCATTTTTCTTCTGGAAATTGTACTTCTTTAAAAGAAAGAAAACTTGGCTTCTGATCAATTTTATTTGACTGCATCTTCTCTGGAATAAAAATGCAAACTGCCAGAAGGCGTCAAGTGAAATTGTAAAATGTGAAGCTCCTGTGATGATGCTTGACATGCAACAAAAGATAAAGGTGGCGCTTATTTCCTAATTTTTAAATTAAAAAAAACTACACCAACATGTACATCTACTTAGGTCTTACTTTTAGTCAATCTTACTATGTAAGGAATATAGGCAGCTTGGAACCTTCCCTGCAGCTGTTGGTTTGTATCATGGAATCACAGCAGCTTGATTACAGTCCTTGTGGGGGCAATGAACACGGGGAAGGGGTACAACTTCTGCTTGGCTGTTTGTCACCTGAAAATAGGTGCATCAAGGGCCTGCTCCTGCGATTGCTGTACCTTTTAAATGAATCAATCCGAGTGCTCACACACGAGCCATCACGTTGAAGACTCCATACGTGCTTAATCGGTGTGGACTCAAATGATATTTTTCATAACCAAATAAATTCCAGAAACTATTTTGTGAAATTATAGTATTCCTGATGTACAAATCCTTCTTTCAAATAAAAGTCTCAGCACCATTTATGGAAAAGAAGATAAATCAAAACACCTCACACTATCCCTAAACATTGTAGTAAAATAACATTGTTTTCTAATCCTTGACATGCAGGCATATAGAAAGATTAACTGAGTGTTTTCCAATGCTGCTTTAATTAAGATTCACAATATGTACATTCATTAGTCTTCATATTTACTTACTTGTCAAGTGAATTGTTTAATTTGTTTTATGGTAGTTGTAGATAGAATATTGGTATCATCTGTATTTGCTTACATTTGATCACATATTTAAATATTGTTTCATCAAATAAAATTCACATATAATATACTTAATATATTTTTATTTGTTGTATGAAATTACATGGTAAAACTAAAAAACATCATCTGATTACTATATGACATCAACTAACATATGCTTATAAAGTTCTAATAAATCAAATAAACTGCTAATTTTCATGATAAATTGGGAAGAATTTCATGAATAGGGGTTATTATTTACCTAGTCTAGTGAGGCTGAAATAATGTAAATCTTTTTTTACTTTTCCAAGTAAAATAACCAAAAAGCACAGGCACTGTCTCTAGCATTGCTGTTCAGTCAATCAGTGAATCAGTATGTCATTCTCAAAGAGAGAAACAAAGTCCAGCCAAATAGCTCAGCAGATTAAACTTCTGCAAGCAGGGGCTGGAGCTCAGTCCCATGGCCTGCTGTGCCGGCCCCACCCACCCTGGAGGCTCGAGGAGATAGAGATTGAGACTGGGCATGGTGGTGTGTGCCTGTAATCCCAGCTCTTTGGAATCTGTACACAGGTGGATCACTAGGAGTCCGATCTAGTAGAGAGACCTTAAACACTCTGTAGACCTGTCCCTAAAATACAAAATAAATAAATGAAATAACATAAAATAATAGAGAGAAACAGCAAAAGGAAAACATGAGGCAGAAAATAAAAGGAAAAAGAGAAGGAAGAGAAAACAGAAAAAAAAAAAAAACAGGAGGGAAAAACAAAGAAACACCCTAAGGGACACAGGTACGCAGGCAGGTACACAGAAGCCTCTCGGTGATTCTCATGGTGCCTTTCAAAGGTCAGGGGGCACAGCCATGGTCCAGGTGGTTTTCCACTTGCTCTTTATGCAGTGTCGCCTGCATTTATCTTTTACACAAGGGGTTTCTGAAGCTAAAACTTGCGAACTTCCTGCGCAGTGCTCTCTGCTCTGAGCAGATGTGTGCTGCAGTCTGGTTTGCAGGAAGGAAGCAGGCACACTCTTTTCCTAGGCATGCATTATAGGATTCACCGGAGCCCATGAAGATCGTCTCTGGAGGTAGCAGTTGTGTGCCTTGGCACACAAGCAGAGCCTTGGAACCCTGTTTGTCTTAAGTGAGGAGTCTCAGGGAAGCTGCTCTTTCTTTGGTTTGTTGAAAATTCCCTATTTTGAAACAATTCCACAAAATAGTTTCGCATATATGAGGTTATCTTGGCTCTTTCCTTTCCGGGAAAGAACATGGGAAGAAGAAAAAAATATGAGGGGCCTGGGTGTGGGCACATACCCTGGCAAACGCAGGGTGGCACAACTGCATGTCATGGTTCAGAATCAAGCTCCGGGAACTAGGCTCAGACCTTGATGAAGATGAATGACTCAAGTGATCAATAGGAAGGAAAATATGAATGAAAGTTTATATTAACCACTAGGTTTGTATATGGCTGTATTTTATTTTTATAACAAATTGATAAGGTGGATTCAGAGCAAATTATGAAATATAGTAAAATAAATTCTTGCCTGGAATTGTATAGAGCAATATCAATAAACTGTCGTGATTATTCTCAAAGTCAATAAAATTATGTCATGAAGACAAACCCTCTGATTCAGGTTAACTTTAAACAATGAGACTTGTAAAATGCACAGCATTATGTTAACAGTTGAGGATAAGGAGACCAGTAAGACCGGTTTGTTTGCTTGCTTGTTGTTTTGTTTTACCTGGAAGAGCTCACATTGCAATGGGAAGAGCAAAAATTAATCGAACTACTTGAATGTGATACAGTGCAAATCGTATGCAAGGGTGAACCAAAGACAGTCATGCCATTGGACTAGGAAAACGTCCATAAATCTGAGCACATCCCATCAGGAGATAGAGCCTGTAAGCTGTATTTCCGGAGCAAAAGGAACCACTCGTAGTTTGCACCTATTTCTTTTGGCTGACGGCTGCCTTTGCAATTCTTAAGAATTTAGGGCTGAAATGAGCACTGTCGTCCCTGTAAGTAGCATCCTCCTCCTCTGTCATATGTTGTGCGGAGCAAGCAATATGTGTTTAATTGCACTCTTACAGAATATAAAGTTTATGCACAAAATGACAGTGAGGCTATACTTCCTAGGTCTCTAACTTCCAGAAAAAGTTTTCCTTTCAAGTTATGTTTAGTTATTATTTTCAGAATCTTTTGATTTAACAAATACAAGAGGAACACTAAAAAAAATTAACACTAGATTTAATAATCACTAGTAAAATGATGATAACTTCCTTCAGTGCTAACCAGTACTCTTTTCTGTGAAGTTCAGAAACAATTTTGAGGGCTAGCAGGACAGCTCCATGGTCTACAGATCCTGCTTACGTAAGCTTAGGGACCACAGGGACCTCCGTTCAATTTCAGTCACTCCGTGCCATACCAGCCCACCCCCAGGGCAAGTAGAGCTGGCCATAAAAAAATAAAAAAGAAATAAGTTTGAATCTTTGTAAGTGCCTTTAAGTTATTTTTATCAAGGGCTGGTGAGATAGCTCAGTGGACTAAGCACTTGCTTAGGTAAGTGCAGGGGCCATGGTTTGATCCCTGGCACCACAACTGGGTGCGCTGGGCCAGTGATGGAGTCCAGGCATGGTGGTGCACACCTGTAATCCCAGCACTAGAGAAGCTGAGAACAGGAAGATCACTGTGGGTCTGAGCTGCATGGGGAGATCATGGACACATCCAACAAAAGAGTTGTTTTTCTCATTTAATAATAATTTATAAAAGAAAAATTGATCAAAATCTACATATGTGGCAATTATAAAAACACACAATGGATTTTGAACACTTAGCAAAAAAATGCTTATAAAGTAATATAAAGTACTATGTTAATTATTATATCAATTATAAACTTACAATATAAAACTTCATACAATGGTTTAAATAAGCATGCATTTTTAGAAGGAATATATGTAAACACAGGGAAACAAAATGGAAAAAAAGAACTTCCCTCTTTGAAATTGAGAGTTTTTAATAGACTGAATTATTTAAAGGAAAATTAGTATCAACTGGGTTTAAAGTTGCTTTTCAACTATAAACAGTCATAGCCAAAGGAGTTAAATGAAAAAAAGTCATAATGCTAGCCTAATTTATTGAATGATTTCATTTTTCTGATTGAAGTAAATTGATCAGATTTTAATCAAGATAAACACAAAACTGGAAAATCAATAAATAAATTGTTAAAACAGCAAACAACTGGAATCTTTTGATTTGACAAATACAAGAGGAACATGATGACGTCCTCACAGAGGACATCAATATCATGAAAATTGTCATTATTGAGGAGCAAGGTACATTTCTTTGAGAAAAATTTAGTAATCTATGCACTTCTGAAATTTTTGTTTTCAGAATGTACATATTTTCTCTAGGAGGTCAGGAAATGAGCCTAAATTCAAGAAGCACTCTCAAGCATAATTAACTGGAGAACCGATGTAATCATCGTCCGGAAAGAGAGGAAGCAGTTATAACAAAGCAGGCAAACTGGTAACCATCCCAGGTAACTCAGCCCAGTGCAGAAGGGTGGCTTCTGGTAGGGCAGGTAAAAAAGTCAGTCACTCCCTTGAGCTTTCAGGTGGAGAAAGGTGTTGTGGTCAAAATCATATTTATAAAAGATGGACCAGGGCTGGACAGATAACTTAGAGGACTAAAGCACCTGCTTAGGTAGAGCACAGAGGCTGGGGATCGTCCCGGAGGGCTGTGCCGACCCCGCTTCCGGGCTGCGCTGAGACTGTGAATGAGACCAGGTGTGATGGTGCTGCCCTGTAATCCCGGCTTGTGGGAGGCTGAAAACGGGAAAATCACTGCAAGTGCGACCTGAGTACTGAGACCCTGTAGAGCCTCCCTAAATACATAAAAAAATAAAAGATGAACCCTCAGGAAGTCTCTCTCTCTCTCTTTTTAAAGACAGGGAGTAAGAAATGTGTTCAATTAGCAGGGTTATGAAAAACACAAATTTTTTGGTTCAGATTTTTCAGCATGTTCAGCAGAAGAGTCAACTGTGTTTTTTTTCTGTTTGTTTGTTTGATTTTTATAGAATCAACAGGTTAGTTTATCCATTGGCTACTGCATATGATACCAAATGCTCCAAGGCCAACATTTTATGCAATGTAATTGTACTGGTTTGGATTTTCTTTATCGCTTTCCATGTAGTCCCAGTCAATTAAGTATTCCATTCTCTTCTTAAGATCAGTAGGCTTTACTGGAAATTTTAGCTGATTATATACTTCTGAAACAAGGAGATTGTGGCCAAGTGTTTTTCTCATCTTCATAATTCGAACAATTGCAGCATCAATTTGATATTGTCTATCTTGAAATACTCTTTCTGTAGTGCTTGCTTGTTCTTCAACCATTTCTTTCATCTGGATTTGATTGATCTTTATTCTGAAAAGTTTGTGTTTGAAATCATCATTACAAATGAACTTGTCACCATCTTCAATATCTTTGCCCTTCGGATTTTTTGCCAGAACTCTAACTTTGCCACAGGCTAATGACTGCAATGTCCTCCTTAACTCTCCATCTTCTATTCCAATAGCTTGTTTGATATCTTCTAAACTGAACTCCTCTCCCTCATTAAACATTAGCAGTACCAGTGTTTGAAAAAAAGAAACCTGGAGTTCCTTTTTACCCTCTTTAAATTCAGCTTTTAGCACAGTGTCCCAGGGTCGACTGCCACTGAAGTTTCCTGCCACTATGTTTGCCTAGATAAAATGCCTTGAAAATTTCCTGAAGTTTCACCATCTGTGGTGGAAATGTACTTCCATAGGCACATATGTTGGCCAATAACCCATTGTCAGGATATTCACAGTTAATTCAATATGCCCAGGTACATTCTGATTCTGTATATACAGTCTGAACTGCATCATGATGTCTTTAGAAAGTTCCATGCCTTTAAACATTCCTTCAAGTTTGCTAGTGAAAGCAGCTCCACATTCATGTTTAAGTTTAGACAGCATTGATTTTTCAGCATCTACAGATGCACTCTTCCCAACTAACAGGCGCTTCGCTAAATGTTTCTTATAGAAGGCCTCAAAAACATCCTTGCCATAGACGAATATAAATATGATCATAATTTTATCCAACATTTTCTCAAGTTCTTCATCTGTAGTTTCTTTGTTGGCTGCAAGAAGTTTTGAATCTATATACTTGGCTATAAGTTCAGCAGGTTTATTTGATCTTTTGTTAGAAAGACATAATGAATGTTTCAAATGCTTAATAGCATTGATAAATTTTTCATTTTTCAGAAAACAGATATCAATTATATGGTCAATTTTATCTTTAAAATCCAGCAACTGTTGAACCATAGTTTTATGTTTTTCAGGATTAATAACAATAGTGCTCCCTAATGTCTTTATGTATTCAATCCACTGCTGTAAGAGAACCTGAACTCCATTTCGAACTCTGCTGAAGAGCTGATACAGGAGAGATAAATGTTGAATTCGGTTCTCATCAAGGAGGTTATTTGAACTTTTTGAAGAATTGCTGTTAAATTTTCACCTAGAAGTTGTTTTTCTACAGTAGCAATTAATGATTTCTGGGTAGTCTGATATAAGTAAGTAGTAAATCTGTCTGCTTCTTCTTCTAGATATTTGTTAACGTGATGAAGATACTCAGGAACCTCTCTTTCTTGCATTAACTTTTGGCCTTAAGCTGCATAGAGCCGGTTAGTTTCTTCCAAAAATCGTTGTTCAAAAGAATCTTGATAAATTTGCAAATCAGAAAGCATGCCTAAAAGATTTCAGAGTAAACTTCTATCGATTGCTTCACCATTCCTTTCCCTCTCAATCAGGAGAAGGATGCCATCAATTGTCTTATTCGGAACTTTCTGATCACTTACAATATGAGCCCTAAATAACTACAGTTCCATATCCCAAATGCAAGGTAGCATTGAATTCTGAAGAAGGTAAGTTCTATCCAGAAAGAAAAAAATGCTCCTGATCGTGATCATTGGCCTACAAAGGTTTTGCCAGCATCCATCGATAATTCTTTAGAAAAAGAACACTATCCAATGAATCCTCTCTGAATTGGTGGGTTTGTGCTTTGATGTGATCTTCACAAATCTGCCTCAACTGTTTGTATAAGTTTGCAGAAATCTTGTAAGAACAGAGGTTTTCTCCAGCCTAGAAGAGCTTTTCTAAATTGTACTTAATTGAAATACTATTCTGAATAGCTTCCACTGCTTCTTTCAGTTTCTGCCATGTTTTATCTGTGTAGTTTTCTGGTAATTTAGGCTTATCTTTAAAGTTCTTGACCACTAACTTCTTGGCTGAACCAGACTTGCTGTTAGCAAAGCTAGAGGAGGTAGTAGAAGATTTGGCTAGGCCATTTGCATGGTGTACCGAAGCTACAGAAGAGATTAATAGTCTTATTTTTAAGCTGATGTTGCTGAGATGTTGCAGCAATTGATGAGGAGGAGGAGGAGGAAGAGGAGGAGCATTCCTCGGCCATCTTTGCTTTAAACCCTACAAACTCCAGGGTGTCTTCAAAACGCAGCTTCTTCTGTATTGGTACGTGGCTGCATGCAGCCACGGGAACCCCTGTGCGGAAGGATGAGGTTGAAGGGGAAGCCGAATCTCTGGGTTGTAAAGGAGGAGTGGAAGAGGAAGAGGTGGAATCAAAGTCTTCTCTCATTATTACTGTTCCTGCCGCTGCTGGTGCTGCTGTTTAACTTTCTCTTCTTGGCCTAGGTGGGTGGAGCGGTGCTGGTATTACCATCAGTGGCAGATCTGACCTCCTGAGCAGCAGCAGCAGCGGAAGTGACTGGGCAGACACTTTTCATTTTGCCCAGATCCAGAAGTCCCCGGGTCCCCAGCACTTGAATGGGGTTGTGGGGTGGGAGACGGCAGGATCTTTTCTTTTCCCTTTTTTTTTTTCTTTCCAGTTTGATTCTTATGTTTCTGGGTTCCAGAGAATATTATTTGAAGTGGTTATTTTTCATGACGTGCATTTTTTCAGCGTTACTTTCTCAAAACATAAGAATCATGGTAGTCTTTGACAGAAAAGTAATATAAATCATTTCTTTTCTTTTCTTTTCTTTTCTTCCTTCCTTCTTTCCTTCCTTCCTTCCTTCCTTCCTTCCTTCCTTCCTTCCTTCCTTCCTTCCTTCCTTCCTTCCTTCCTTCTTTGTATTTACGGCGGGGTCTACAGGGTCTCACTGCATAGATCAGACTCATACTGATCCTCCTGTTTTACAGCCTCCCAAGTGCTGGGATTACAGGTTTACACCACCATGCCCAATCTCAATGCAGTCTCAGCACACCCTGGGGGCAGGGCCGGCATTTCTGGCCCGGGGGTATCAAACTCCCAGCCCTTTGTCTGCTTAAGCAGGCTCTTTAATCCACTGAGCTATTGGTATAAATCTTTAAAAGATAAAACAAAACAAAAACATACATTTCTTGTTATACAGGTCTTGCTTTATGTTGGTCTTAACCATCTGGAACAAAAGTATAAAAATGACATGTATAAAGTAAAGCCATATTAGTATGTTGAGCTGTGAAAGACTCAAGTCAGCAACTTCTGCCAATAATCTACTACTAATGTGGAGTGCTTTACTGTGTTCAATTGTTTTGCTGTATTCATGCACCTATAGTATTTGGATGCCAATGGAATACCCATATCTGACAGGACTAAACAAAAACAAGGAGATACAAAGGAAGGTCCATTCTGCATATGTATATACAATATAGTTAGGATAGATATACACCTACTTTTGCTTAAATCAATGAGAAGAATGATTTGTACTAATAGTGTTTGGACAAGATATCCTGTCTGTATCTTGTAATATGGATAACCACTAAGAAGATAACAAAATACAAGGTATTAACTATTGAAACTGTCCTACTAATCAGCTTTGAAACTGTCTTATTGTTATTTGTTTCTCAATACAGTAAAAAAAAAGTTGGGACTTTTTATAGTAAAAGTGATTTGAATAGAAGTGTTCATATTCTTCATCCAAATACGTAACACATTTTAGTATATCTATATGAAATGTTATTGGTTCTGTAATCAGAATTTTAAATAATTATGTAAATGGGCATGGTGAGGAACACCTGTAATTTTAGCAGTTTCACAGTTTGAGAACAGAATATTTTGAATTCAAGGCCAACTCATACAACATAATGAGAACGACTCTCGGGATTCCTTTTTTGTTTAAAAAGAAATTTATTTTTAACTCATACATAAAAACACAGAAATTATTCATATTGGGGCTGGGATACAGGATAGTAGTGGAATAGTAGCTTAACATACAAAAGGCTCTTGATTCTGTCTTTAGTAACACACACACACACATGCGCGCATATTAATAGAATACCATGCCATGTAAAGATTTCAATAAATATACACACTGTGTAATGTTTAAGTCAGTTTCAATACAGCTGTGTGCTTAAATATTTAATCATTTTCTTGTAGTGACAATTTTCAAAGTCTTTTCCCCTATCCTTTTGAAATACACAAAACAATGTTGTTTTCTACAGTCACCCTGCTGTGAAGCAGTGGACCAGAATTTCTTGTTCCTAAGTGGACCTTAGTTTATTTATTCGGTAACTATTTTCTGTGTTTTCCATGTGCCACCTGTTGTACTCTGAAAATCAAGTGACAACGAGGCAAGTCCAAAAGAAAAGAAGCGCTTTATTTTAGGTGGTACCCACCGGGTAGCCTCTCCATGCGAGAAGGAGAAGGGCCCCCCGAGGGCTGGGCAGCAGGGCTTTTATGCCCAAAAACCGCAGGCAGGGAGGGGTAAGCAAGCATGGTTACAGAAGCCAAGCTAGCCGTTAAGGGAGAGGGGCAATTTTGATTGGAGGGGATCGGGACAATTGGAAGGCATAAGCATGGTAACAGGGGTCCATTGGTGGGTTGGAGGACATGGAGTACAGGCCCATTGGACAACCACAGGCGAGGTGGGGAAAGGGGGTGTAGTCCTTGCAGGTGGGTGTAGCTGCTAAGCTTGAGGTCAGCTTGTTCTAGGATGTGGTCGGGGGGTGGAATAACATGAGCCTTGTTATGTCTCGAGATGTTCTTGGGTAGACAAGGAAGGGGGAGCAATTTTGAAAACACGGGGTTCGAGCTGTTCCCAGGAGAACGGGTGGGTG
>PVKA01000022.1:188404-223734 GCA_004027165.1 Ctenomys sociabilis | reverse complement strand
TATCACAGGAAAACTAAGGGGGTCAAAATTTAACATTAGGCCATAACACCACCTACCAAAAACTTCTTTTGTATTATTACTTTTTTTACTTTTAATTCTCACATTTAATTCCTGTCTATTAATGCTATTTATTCAAGATTGTAAGTTAGCCTCCTTGTCTAAATTTCACATGTGGAAAAAAAGGTGCTGATTTTGTAATAGGCTCACCAATCAAGTGCTGGTCCCTTGGCTCTCGCCAAATCTAGATAAACAAATAGTGATTAAAAATGGACTGACCTACACATCTTGTGCACAACACTAAAATGTCAGCAGATTCAGAAATAAGATGATTAGCAATGCAAATGTATCTACTTACCTGTGGCTTACAATAAGCAGAATAAACAAAAAGCTGAATCTCCAGAGAGCAGCAGCTCTCCACAACTCTGCTGTAAGGACTTCAGACCTAGCTATCTAAATGCTTAAAAGGCTCTTCATATTTGCTCATCGCTTTAACCTTTTTTGTAAAGCCTCTTCTTACACCCACTCAAATAACATGTCTTCTCCTTCCTTTGTATTCCCTACTCGGCCCCAGTATTCACCCACCTGTGTTCCATGTATCACAGCATGTTGAATGTATTTACAAGACTTACTTAGATTGAGGTCCAGGACTTCAAATTATTGCCTGTTTATTCTCATATCTTCCACCTTTGCATCATGACTGGTGAGAGTGGGCACTTGTAGATTATGGCATAGATGTATGATCACGTAAAAAGAGCAGTCCTGTATTTATGTGGGCACCCTGTAGGAATGTGTATTATTTAGTGACTAATAAATTGAAGGCTAAACTACCCCATCAATTTATAACATTAAGAAAAAGTAGCATTTGTTTCCTATATCAGGTGTAGTGATGGAGTATCATGATTTGTCTTCCGTTATTACAGCAGCATTGGAGCTCAATACAAGCTTAGCTTTCTCTCCTTCTAGCTTCTCTTCTCCACTTTATTCTCCCTCGTTTGGATGTTTCTTTCTTTATAGTAAATGCCAGTGTCTATTGTAGAGGCCAGGCTAAGAGGTCCCACTCATGCAATAGACCACTAGGTGAAAACAACTAACCTGTCAATTTGATCTATTGCAAGTGGTCAATTTATCTAGTGGCTACACAAACACATTCACATATGGACACATAACACATATTGACACACACAGGAAAACAGATCTAACCAGAAGAGAAGCAACAATACCCTAATACTCTGTAATGGCATTAAAGCATCGATATGTACTACCCTGCCAGCACTTCACTTTCAAATGGAAGTAATCATCTAATCGCAACCCCACAGCTGTTTGGAAGCTGCAGCCTGTCTCTGATTCACCTTCCCACCTGCATAGATTTGCTAGAGATAGATATCTGTATGATCACTGTTATCTTTGAAACAAAATTAGCATGCTGCTGGTATCTCACCCTGTAGATGGCCCTTCTAATCCCTGCCAGCTGGAAAGAAGATATCTTTATGTCAGGTAAAAACAAAGCAAAATGAAATAAGACAAACCAAAGTAGAAAGAGAAAACGCCTAGCGAATGTACTCAGATCACAGTCCTGCACACAGCTGCTCTAAGCATGACCATACAGGACTGACCTTTGAAATGGTAGAATTCTAAAATGATGTTGCCCTAAAGCCAAATAAAGCTTTTTAATAAATGGAACTTTCAGGAGGGTAAACATATACCTTAGAAAAAAATGTGTGCTATTTAGGGCTGTTACATGCAGATTGAAATAAATTATTAATTGTGTCTCGCTACCAAGGCAAACAAAATAGAACTGTGGCAATGAATACTGACTGTTGGTCATCCAAAAGTCATACTCCTTGTGGTGCACTGTAGCTATTGTACATGGAGAACAGTTGTTATTTTAAGGCTAAGATTCAGTTAATAGGCACATTTTATTATTTTAACTTTTCTAATGACTAGATGGCATATAACTTGATATTTAGTGATATAAATTATAAACTAAAATCTCATCTCAAGGAATTTCATGACTAAGTTCTTTGTGGAGTAACTTCTTAATGTGCATAGCCAAGTGATTTTAAGTTTGTCTAGTTACAGAAGTAGTGCAGTAGATCTTAGAAAGTGGCTTCATATCCCATCCCAAATTATATATTATATTTGACTTAGTTTTTGTATCATTTTAGATGGTTTCCTGGGAGTTATTATTTCTACCTTTGAAAACTCACTCAGTTTTATGAGTTTTATGTTAATTCAATGCCAAATTTATTTAGATAAACATTAACATTCAGCATATTTCATTGAATATGTTTTAAATTAATTTGCATATCACATTCTAAATGAGAGGTATCCCCAAGAGATTGGAAAAGAAAAAAGAATTTGCATATTCTGCAGGGAGCTGACAAATCTTTAAAAATCAACAACCCAATTACAATTGCTGGTAAAATACCTCATTCTTATCAAAGTGGATTTCCTTTCCTCAAAGTCCTATAAAAGACTGAATTGTATGCAGTGGTAGCCAGTGGACTGATAACCCCTAGAAGCTGTTAGTTCCCAGGCGCTGTCTCATAAAGAAAATTTATGAGAAAAACAGGATCTTCCTCAAATCAGGCTCATTGTGTTACTTACAATATAGAATCATATAAAAGTATCTATTTTGTGTATAATATAATATATCATACTATTATATAATGCATGGCATAATTATATTATATACAAATTATACTGGAAACCTTCTCACAATCTGAAAGAAAAATCCCTCCTAAGATTGACCTCATAGTCTGTGCCCTAGAAATGTAAACAATTTGAGGGAGGAGTATCTTCTGTTTGAAACTGAAATGAGTAAGAATGTTCTGGAAAGGGTCTGTGGAGAAAGGAAATGAAGCTGAAACATCTTTGGTTCTGAGGCCATTATACTTCCGTGCCTACCTTAAGGCACAGGTTTATTCTTTGCCCTCCATTGTCTATGAATCTTCTGAAATTTCAACCAAGTTCTCTTGCTCCCCAGTATTTTTGTGTATGGTACTGAAATTAAATATGTTGGCAATCCTACTGCACAGACCAGAGAACTTCCCTCAACCACGTAAAATATCTGGCTCATTCTCCTTCCTTATGTTTTGAAAGTCAAGATTTTAGAAAGCATTGTCAAAGTCCATTGTTTTCAATTCACTGTCACTTAATGTCTACTACTAATTTTTCCTCTTTTAACTTTATGAGAGTGCTTTTTCCCAGGGTAGTGATTCTCTTCTATGCTACATGCAGTGGTCATTTTTAAAGTTATCTGTTGGAACAGCCAATGCTGCTAATCATTTACTTTCTATTTAATTTCTTGTTCATTGCTAATCAGTTCCCACATTCTTTTCTCTTCCTTTTTATTCTCATTCAATAGTTACCCTTTCTTCTATGTTATCATATGGATATTGTAGCACTGTACATTGCATCTTATTTCTACTGATATGAGATCCACTGATTATACAGGGAAAATAAATGTATCTCTCAATCTGCTAGATGTCTGATAAATGGAGTTATTATTCTCCCAAAATGAAGCATGAATTCTAGTGAAACAGTGAAGGTTAATAGTAGGAAATTTTAGAGAGAGAAAGACAGACAGTGAAAGTGAGAGAGAGAGAGAGAGAGAGAGAGAGAGAGAATGAGAGAGAGCACCAGCTCCTGAGAGAGACAGGAGGAGGCCTGGAGATCTGGGTTACCATGCACCCCATTCCACAGAAGAAACTTTATAGAGCAAACTCATGAGGTGGGGACAGCATGATCTAAGCTATGGTCAAGCAAGAAGATTGTAAGTAGAGGTGCTTAGATGATACTGATCTAGTAGGGAAGCAGGTTGTGTAGCAGGTATGCATGAAAAGAACAAAGAACTCCTTGTGAAGGGTTGAATCCAGGGGTCTTGGCAAACCTGTGAGGTGACTGGTATCTATCTAGACTTCAGTGGACCAGGAGTCACCACTTATCTCATCCCTTGGGGATGCATATAGGCCTGGTCATTCTATCTTTATCAACAGATGCACCTTTGGCCACAGCTGTAATGTGCTTTCATCTTTTGTAAGATTCTCTTGATGGCCTAATGGTGTCTCACTGCCTATAATATTTCTACCTAACATAGCTGTGTATAGTTACTTGAAAGCATGTTCCTTGTGTATAATCAATCCTTGCCAAAACTTATCCTGGCCTACAAAAAAATTGTTTGGGCCCTGCTGTCACCAAACTGTCACTGTTCAGCTGTAGACCCAGGCCTTTACTCAAATCAGCCTGTCATTTCCGTGTACTATTTTCTTTAAATTGTCTTCTGTTACTCCTTCTTTCATGTATAATTGTTGGAGGCTTAATTGTCTCTAGTCTCAAATGTGCCTCTACCTCATGGAAATATGCCATATCTTCTAAAGTTTTTTCTTTTCCTTTTTTTATAATGTATTTGATACAGGGTCTCACTACACAGCTCGGACTTTTGGTGATCCCCCTGTTATCAGCTGCCCCTGCACTGGAATTAAGATGTGCCACCAAGCCCTGTCTTGGTTGCCTGCTCCACTTTCCCAGGTGCAAGGCTGGTACAACATGTAGTGCAGGGGATCAAACCCTGGTCCCTGTGCTTGTCTAAGGGAGCACTTAGTCTTTAAGGTATCTCACTGAACCTTCTTCCTAAATTTTAATAAAATTTTTTCTTTTTCTTCTGCAGCATGCTGTCCATACTGCTATGTCTGAGATCAAATGACAGCTATTGATCCTCTCTCTTATTCCTATACCACAGGCCACTCTTTACACAGGGATTTGCTTGTGAAACCTGAATTTCCCATTCAAATCTATACCACTAGTGCTCATCCCTTGGCAGTTGAACTAAGTACATGCAAGCCCAATTACTTCATTAATATGTATGTAAATGGATGCAACAGCCCAAATTCCAACCATAATAGTATTGCTTTTCTTAATAATTAATTCAACAGAAAAAAAAAGCAGTATAGATTGGAGCAACAGCTTTCTGTCACTGTGATATAATCCTTGCAATAAATAATATGTAAGGAAGAAAAGACTGTTTATACTTAGATCTCACAAGTTACAGTCTGTGATTATTTGGCTTGTTTTTTTTTTTGGTCTCTGGCAGCACAGTGTACATTGATGGGAGAGAATGGTTGAAAGTCCTATTAGCTCCAAGGTGACCAGAGGTAGTGAGAGATCAGAAGGGCCAAGATCCTAATGCTTCCAGGAAGTGAACCTACCCCCAAGGACCAAGCTTTCTTTCACTTAGCTGCATATCCAGGTGTCCAACCACCCAACAGTTGTGCATGAAGTGGGTATTTGGAGATTCGAATGCTTACCAATGAGGCATAATAACAATGAAAGGGAAACGAGATAGGCAGATGGGGAGATTGCTTTTGAAGAAAATATGTACAATTCCAGTTGATTAGAATCCTCAAAGTGTTCACTGTCTAGGACCCGCCCCCCCAGTTTGCATGGGTTTCTTCATGCCTCTGTCCTTGTTCTCAGGCTTACTAGTGGCATTAGCTTTCCAGGGTTGAAGCAGAACATTCCAGCCAGAGATTTACTTCTATAATGCTAAATTACTAACCTGGAACTAGCAACAATAAAATGGTTCAGGTGAAAAGGTCACTGTGTTTTACAAAATTGGTGAGCTATGTACTATGTGCATTTCAGTGGCTTATTCATCTAAACAAACCTCGTGAAATCTGTGACTTACAGTGAATCCCAAGGTATATTTTGATGAAGAGAATAATCCTTTAAGCTCTGTTTTCATTACCGCGATGAGAATATCAGATGCTTACTCATAAATAACATATGAAATCTATTGTTTAATATTCTCACCAAGTTCTTTTTGGGACTTCTGGTAGTTACAACTATGTAGGCATTGTCCTTGCATTTGTTTCTCCTTTCAGTTTTCAGCTCATGACTAGACTTGCACGAAGTCTGCTGTGTCCAGTCTACTAGAGTTTTAGAGTATAAGATTTCCTAAGCACATTTTTCCTCAGGTTTTGCCTTCTATATTCTGTTTTGATAACTGACCTCTTAAACTCTTTCTCTTCAATACATGTTCAAACTTGAACTCTTTTTTTGTGAAGTGTCTCATTTTCTTTCCTGAATTAAATTTTCTTCCAAACATAACATTCCTTGCTACTGGAGTCTTCTCTTTTTCTCCTCCTTCCAAATTTTCAATTATGTCCAAATATTAGGACATGTGGAAAATAGCTCCCATTTCTCATTGTGAAAGTACACCCATTAGATGTAAAACTCACTTCCTCTTGTAAAATGCTCTATATTTTGACATTCTGACTATAATTAAAATTGCATTAGTAATTGAATCCTAAGCTTTTACTTCCTTTCTTTGATTTGTATCAGAAAACAATTAATATCTGGTTGCTTTTTAAAATCTCCCTCACACTGAGTTCCAAAACAGTCATACAAGTTGGATGCTTCCTCTAAGGTTTTATGCAAACGTTGGAGGTTTTATTAGAATCCTAGAACTTTCTGAAATGTACCCATCAAAAATTATCTCCTCCATTATGAATTCTTGGGGAACGGATCCCAGGAGAAATCTTGGCAAATCGCAAATCAGTCAGGAACAAGTTTAATAAAATCAGTGTAATAACTGAGGGAGTAACACACAGAGTTGTTTTGCTAACTACATGCCTCTGGTGCACAGCAGAAGACCAAATGCCAACTGCTTGCATTTTCCTAAAAATATCTCAAATTAGAGCTCTGGAAATGCCTGGCGGCTTCTTCTCAGAGCATTTCCTACAGTGGAGCAGCCAGGAGGAAGGTGGGGTGGGTGCTCTGCGGGCCGCAGGGTGGAGGCAGTCCCTCTTGCTGGCGGCTTCACCTTTCATATTAATGTGGGAAGGCTAAGTCGTCATTTAGCCTGATTTACTTAACCAAGGTTACAATATCTGACAATATTTTTATTTATTTTATAAACATTTAAAGTCAGTGTTTGTCCTTTGAGACATATAGATTTTCTAATTCTAGAATTTTTATCTGTGTACTTAAATTGCTAATTTATAATTGTATCAAGTAACCTTAGAATTGTATAACAAAGTAGTACCTACCACAATTTCTTATTGTGGAAATTTACTTTTTTTCTGTTGTTTCAGGGGATTAAAGTGTCTGATTAGTAGTGGCAGCTCATTTATTACATAAAAACAATCAAATGATATATTAAAGAACATGTTTATATATTTATAATATTATATTACTGCTGAATATAGGATACAATTATAGTAACCCCATAAAGGAAGAACTATCATTTTATATATTTATATATAAGAGGATTAAAATATAACCAAGTTATATGACTTGACTGAGATCTCAAAACTTATGAAGAGGGGCAGAGGAGATGGCTCAGTGGAGTAAGTGCTTCTCTGGCAAGCACAAGGGCCTGAGTTCAATCCCCAGTTCTGCCAGAAAAAAAAAAAGAAAACAAAAAACTTATGAAGATCCAGATGAGACTTACAATCTTTACTCTTAAGTACTTTGTGATTATCCTTCCCAATATAATTTGATTGAGATGTACTTGTTTTACGATACTGAGGTTTTTATGCCAAATGGATTTCATGCATTTTTGTTAGGTTCATTTTGGATATTGTTTCATTTCTTGTGTCCTTTTTTTACAAGTAGGCAGAAAATTAATAGGCTAATTTTTGCATGCATATGAAGACAATAATATCTACCTCATAGGGCTTTCATTAACTTTAAATGATCTAGTATGTTAAAAACACTTAGTGCAATGGTAAGTTACTTGATAAGCAAAATCTAAATTGCTGTACTTTAATTGTTGTAGGAGTCCTTCTTTGGGTATAGTTTCTGTTGGGCTGTGCCTTTGCACATCCTCTGAGAGAATCAGTTACAGTTCCTATTTTGTGGTACAATATTGAGGATTTTTTTCCATAAGGGAGAAAAGAGAAAGACCACCTGCTCTAGCTCTATGTCCTGGAGTTGAAAGACTAACATGACCAGTTGTACTAATACCCTAAGATTTGTCTCAAAGGAGTTTGCCTTTCTTTCCCTTATGACTTAAAATTGTTTCCACTAATGAGAAAGCTTCATTCAAGACATACGATCGACTCATTCAGTCAACATGTATAATCTATTATGCTAATTATAGATTTCACAATAATTAATCTAGATTTCTATTTGTTAAATGTCTGTATAATTAAATACATTTTAAAACTTTTATCCTAGAAATACTATGATTCATCCTATCTTCATGTCCTCACTACCGATCTAGGAGTAGTCTTCAGTCAGAAAGATTGGCATAAATAATCTCTTCAGTATTTTGCCACATGGTCCTTTGTGACTGTGAATTTGATTAAAACATAATAAGAACAAAATTATGGGTACAAATCCAATCTCTGTGAATCTTTTAAGACTTTAAACTTTAATTTCTGATCACTGAGCAAAAGCACTGTTAAATAAGGCAGTATAATACCTGGTGTGTAAATAAGTTTTTTTTTTTTTTATTTTGGGTGAATTGTCTCTCTGTTCTGTTCTACAATTCCAATGATTATGTACAATTTTCTAATGGGATTTAAATTGAACCACTTAACATGTTCTTTACAAAATAAATGAAATTATGTATACCAAATGATCCTAATTGGTCATTTTAGAAAAGGAATTTGTTTCTCATAGGGTATCACTAATCACTGCACCTGGAGCTCATCCTCATCCCAAGGTCACAGAGGTTCCCCAAGAGAAATGGAACTAGAAAAAGTCTCAGGGCTGGGACCTTCACACAATTAGGAAGCAAGAAGCAGTGGGAGGGAATATTCTTGGTTGGGAAGCCTGTATTACTAAATAGTGTGACCACTGTCTGGAATTCTGAGTTAACCATTTAATGCAGTTTGATTTATCTTGCTACTTTTTAAAATATAGGTTAAAATTATTACGAAAAACTGAGCAAACGAAAAGACAAAACTGAGTTTTCAGTCACTTGTATTTTTTTGAATTAAACTTAGCAACTGTTAATGTTTTATCTCTTTTTCAATTTTTTTATTATATGTGTATATAAATATGCTAAAACACTATTTTTGGGGGCTTATTTTTTTTTTTTACTTTTTTATGCATGTGGCACAGGGTCTCAGTACGCAGGTTGGACTCACAGTGAGCTCCTGTTTTCAGCCTCCGCAACACTGGGATTATGCATTCACAACCACACCTGGTCTTGGTGGCCAATTCAGCATGCCCAGGGATGTGGACCCATGACCACGGCCTGTGGTTCCTGGATCTAACCCTGGTGCCTGGCTCTAACCCTGGTCCCTATGCTTGTCTAAGCAGGCACTTGGCATGCTGAGCTATCTCACTGGTCCTACATTGGGGATCTTAATCAATTTTGAGTTCAAAATCCTTAAACATGACCTAACTTTTTTCTAAAGTTTGCTTTTTATTCATGCACATCTCAACATACAGTGTTTTTGTTCCTTGCATGGAGCTGCAGCATATAGTAACACATCTTCAGTCCTGTTTTTGTCCCCTCTCTTTTTCCTCCCTTTGTCCTCCACGTCTTGACTTCTTTCCTACCTGTGAATCTGTCTCCGAACTTCCTCTTATAGATCTTCTATTTGTCTTCTTTATAATTTGAGTTTCTCATCTAAGTGAAATCAGGTGACCCTTAACCTTATTTGTTTAATTTATTTCACTTAACACTATGTCCCCAAGGTGCATGCATTTTCTTACAAATGACTCAGATGCATCTTGCTCTTGTCTAATCTGCTGTCCAACTATTCTAGTGATTCTTAACCTGGAATAGTATTTCACCCCGTATAAGACAGGAAGATGTGTGGAAGCCTTGTTGATTGTGGGGACAGAGGTTGTGATAAAACAAGACACTTTGTCCCAGCTGACTCTCTGGGGGCTTTAGATGCATCTCTGAGGAAAGGTTATGAGTGGGGATTGGGGTAACTGCTGAGTCATCTGAGACATTTAACCAATTTGTTTTGCTGCCTGGTAGAAGCAAGGTTGAAGATATGATTGTATTAAGGAAACTTATGTTTATTAGAAAAGTCCAGCTGCAATAGTATGCCTGGAATTTGGCAAGTTGTGCCTGACATGCTAATTGATCTTAGTGTCTTTCTCTGTACCTTCTTCATCTCTTTTACTTCTTACCCATTGCTCTTCCATCTCGTAAAACCCCAGTGTAAACACAGACATTATTTATGTTTGCAGTTTCTTTTTTCTTCTTTAGAGCCATAAAATATTTTGAGTATAAATGTCTTTAACAGTTTTGGAGAAAACAGTTATGAAATCCTTCTGGGAACTGCGGAGCTGCTTCAAGAGTCAGATTAATCATCTCATTAAAAGTGTATGCATAGCAAAGATGGTGTAAAGAAAATGTGGCATTACTTTGGGATAGGACTGATAGACGAAACAGGCAGTCCATGCACCATCCCATTTGTTCAGGTTGCATGGTTAAAAGGAGTCACTTAAGATCCCTGAGAGAAGGAAAAGAGAGAACAAACAGAACCCAAGAGTCACTATTACCCTTGCTTCATTCATCAGCCCAGATGCTGGTGAAGGTGTTGTATCTCATGGGATAGTTTAAAACAATCTGAGTTGGACAGACATGAGAAGACTGAAATCAGAAACCATGTGAGTGTGGCTGCATCAGTTCATAGGCTTCTTGTTCTTCATGGGTTTCTAATATCTGAGCCTAATTATAGGTACATCTAGGATGGAGTATGCAGGAATCTACTGGTCTGAGATGAGCACCTATATTCACTCTTGCAAGGGTAAAGAGAGTGAGTTTTGGAAATTGAAAGCATAGGGTCCAAGTTCTAAGGCTGGATGCTTGTCCATGCCACAACAACATAAGCTCACTATAACTGGTGCTCTGGAGCTGTGGAGGCTGCTGACGACTAGAAGCCTGTAGGAAAATACAGCAGTGGAAAGCTCTATCTTGAGTGTAAGGAACAACAGATTGCTGCATGTCAAAGAGATTTCAAGGAATGTATGGGATATTGAATAGCTAACATAATAGCCATGATTATAAATCGTAGCCTTGGGCTGGTGAGGTAGCTCAGCACACTAAAGTGTCTGCTTAAGCAAGTTTAGGTAATCGCAAGGGTGCAGTTCCATCCCCAGGACCACATACCACCAGCCTGGGGCCCAGGCCATGCTGAGCAGGCCAGAGTCCTGGCTTAATGGTGACACCTGTAATCCTAACACTGGTGAAGCTGAATCACTACAAAGCTGCATAGTGAGACCCTCCAACAACCAAATATTAAAAAGAAATCATGGCATTATCATTTTGATATGTGTTATAAATTACATCCCATTTTGTTTTAAAGTTTCTTGAGTGCTATTTTTAGAGCAGTTCCATGGGAATAATTTTTGAAGAAGTAAATCACACCGCCACACCTGGGTTGATTGCCTATTGAGCAAGCCTTGTGTTTAACAACGTCATTCACCTGTATTCAGGTTTCTGAAATGCTGACAACTTTAAATGGGGCTGACACCTTTAACCAGGAAAGGCAGAGGTTGAAAAACACACTTTATTTTGAGGTTAACAGATTTTTCATAGAGAAGGTCTGGTGAAAGTTTTAGGACAGGTGTTTTTACTAGATTGTTTGATGCAACTCCTGCTTTTATTTGAAGCTGCTCCTAATTCGTAACAATTAAAATATTCAATAGGCATGGGATATGTAATATAAGACCCACAATTTATGTAATATGGATGAAATAACTGAACAACAAGAGTAAAGGTGCTACTACTTGAATTTGAAAGAGGCAGTTCCGATAGAAAGACAAAACTAATGCTAATAACCAGTCTAAGTTATTTAAATGTTTACTGGAAGTTTCTTTTCCACACTGAAAAACAAATATTCCAAAATTTATTTCGATTGGATTTTATAACTTTAAATTAATTTATTATTGCAGCAATAATTATTGAGCTTTTAAATTGATATAAACTGAAATAAGGTTAATATTTATATACAGCTCTTATTAGCACTTAATCTCTTTTCTTTTCTTTGTTTACCATTGCCAAAATTCCTACTCATGTAGAGTCCTTTTGGCACTCAGTACTACTTGTGCCAAAATCCAAACCAGTTTTCTTATAGTTATTTCTGAATTCTAATTGTAGTTAAATAGATTCAGGATTTGAATTTAGCAGTTTTGTGCGTGTGTGTGTGTGTGTGTGTGCACGCGCATGCACATGCACACTTCAGTTAAGTTTTCCTGAAATTGAACCAATGATAGTTGTTCATTTCTTCTCGTGATTACAAACTTCAGGCAAAAATAAGTAATACACCATTGTCATGGAATTGACTCGTGATTTTATTAGTATAGAGTCAAGCAAAAGCGGTGACAATCCTATGCAGTGACGGTACATAATTTACTAATAGGAAACAAATTAGATTTTTAAAACTCAAGATGTTCCAATCAATGAGAATTTTGCTCCTTCTGTTTAGCATTAGTGCCTGTTTGCAGTGCGTCCTGAGGGTACTCCTTGTGGGAAGCTGGCGTATAGCTGTAAAACCTCTTCAGTAGCTGTACCCTTGTCACCGTCTGATCCCCGTCCATGTCTTGGTCCTTCTCCCTCTTGCAAAAGCTCTATCTCCTATTTCCTATCAGCTATCTTTTATTTTCTTCCTTGATTGACTTCAACTTTAAATTTCACATATAAAACCCATACTATGTAATCTTGTGTATCTGATTTATTTTAAAACTTTAAGATAGTGTACCAGATAGAGTACCAGATTTATCAGGGCACGCTTTATTTTGTGGTTACCTTCAGAAAGAGTCGGACTGGTAAATGTTGACCTCTTGCTATTTAACATAAAGTTTATTATGGAACCCAAAATGTCTTTGTTTTAATTGTAGGTGCCTTTAAATATAAGAATGAATGGGCAGTTTTTATCAATTCACACCACACATATGTGTTAAACATTTCACATATGAAGTACAGTTTTAGCCACTGAAAATTCAGCAGTGGCCCAAATGCCTAAATTTCCTGGTACTCAGGAAGCTCACATTCCAGGAAAAGGGGAGGAGACCCAGAAAATACAGAGACAGAGACAAACAAAAATGTAAGGGAGCAAAAGAAATTGGTGCCCCCATGACCAGGAAGAGAACTCCATAGAAGCTACCATGGTGTAACGGACTCAGCTACGCAGACTGAGGACCCAGAAAAGGTCTTTGCAGGGTCAAGTTGAAGTTACAACCAGCAGGCCCAAAAGAGCCAGCTGCAGGAACAGGAGAGTGGTGACAGACACACGTTCATCTTGCGTTATAGTTGAATAGTACTTAATTTTGTAAAAATACCACCTCTTCCTTATCCAGTCCTCAGTTGATGGGCATCTGGATTGTTTCCAGGATTTAGCTAGTACAAATTGCGCTGTTCTGAACATGGGTGCACATATATTGTTGTGGTCTGAGGTTTTCAGTTCTTCTGGGAAAATACCTAAGAGGGGAATAGCTGGCTTGAATGGGTTCTCCAATCCTAGCGTTTGAAGGAATCTCCGGAGGCACTGGTTTCCACAGTGGTTGTACCAGCCTGTCCTCTCAAATAGTGCAGACGGGTTCCTTTGTCTCCACAGCCTCCCCAGCACCTGTTGTTGCTCACTGCTGGATATTAGCCACTCTTTCTGGGGTAAGATGGAATCTCAGTGTTGTTTCAATTTGCATTTCTCCAGTGACCAATGTTGTTGAACTTTTTCATATATTTACTTGCCCTTTGTGTTTCTTCCTCTGAGAAGTATATATTCATCTCAGATTCCCAGTTTTGGATTAGATCTTTGAATTAGGGGACCCGATTTCTTTTTTTAAATTCTTAGTATGTTCTAGATCAGGGATCAAGTTCAGGACCTTGCACTTGCCAGGAAAGAACTTACTCTACTGAGCTTTCTCCCTGGGTTTTTAGTCTGTTGTAGAGCACTGTGTATTATAGCAAATAATGCAAATTTCATATTACTTTGTTAAGTGAAATTCTGTATCGTGTGCATTTTTATGCTTTCATCCTAATTTGTACTCTCTTTAAAAAATAAAAATAGTAATAAAAAAGGACAGGAAAATGTGTCCCTTTCTGGAAGTTGCTCAGAAGCAATTTGTGAGCCAGAATGGAGTTTGGCTTGGGGTTGGAGAGGTAATCCAGTTGAACTGGGTGTCAATTTTATAATAAGAATACCAGAAAACCTTATTATGGCAAGAGGGAGAAATTACTGAATTGGTACTTCTTGAAGATAATTCTGGCTGTAGTAAGTGAATGGAAGGGTCAGATGTGCAGAAAGGGCCCCATTTCAGTCACTGAGGAGAGAGGTGCTACTCACTCAGACATATGAAATTATGAGTATCAAAGACATCTGGCCAATGCATGCAGAAAAGTAGCAGCGTATTTGCACAGTATTCTAGGGAGCTGCTCTTACCACATTATTCATATTGAGTACATTTGTTACATTCAGTTTTAGATATCTATGTGTTTACTCACACAAAAATCTTAAAAAACTTATAAATGAAAAATAAATAAAAACATAGGACATATCCTGAAAATATTTTTAGCAATTTCATTGTTCTTCTGTATAAGATAAGGTTCTTATATCACGGGATAACTTCTGTGTCACTTTTTGCTCCATGCTATGGGCAAAGATAATGACAATTTGAGGAGAAAAAAAAAAAACACTGTGAAACACAAAGGAAACGGAAAAGTCTTTTCTGAGAAGTTGAGCCTGAATTTCAACTGCAGCTTTAGTGTATTAATCAAAATACAGAAAATAAGCCTTTCATCCCTATTACTTTTTTTTCTACTAACTGTATCATGAAAAAAACACATTGTATTTATTTTCTTCATCTATTGGTCTCATACATTGATATATGTCAGTCTTTTTGTTACAGTTCTTTAAATAAGATTTATTTATCTTATCTAGACATGAACATGCAATCATTAGCCTTAGGAATACCACATTCCATTAGAGAACAAAATACTGCATACCTCATGATTGTTGCAAAAGAGGAAAAATTTTGAAGTAAGATCTGTATTCCTGCATGACTCAGAGCTGAAGGATCTAGTTTGCAAGAGGGAACAGTGTGCTTCTGAGGAAATTCTTAGAACGGAGCACTCAGATGTTCAAAAGGTTCTTTGAATACTAGACATGAAGGACATCAGTTCAGCTTTCTTGAGAAGACCACAAAACACTGCTGTTTTCCTAAAGGATAATCTGCACATATTTTAAAAACAGGGTAACTTTAATTTCTCATTTTATTATTTGAATACCATTTCAAACACACTAAACATATTTCTTCTCCTATCACACTGGATTTTCTACATGTTCTCATTAGGTGTACATTTACAAAAATAAAATTTGTTTCAGTCCTAAACCGAAATACACTAGCAGTAATTGAATTCTATACATTGTTTCACATAAAAACCTGTTTCTTTTCGTGTTCATAGGTTAAATATCTCTTGTTATATATTTACTTTGAATTTAACAACAATAATTATTCCATTGGTGAGTAAATATTGTAAATTTTCTTTTACATTTGTGTTTTTTTTACTGTGTTACACAAAAGAATATTTCATGCTAGTCAAAGTGCATGGAACAGGGTCACTAAACTCAACTAGACAGTACTGTTAAATCATTGATAACATTTCCAGTGCTTTTGGGCAAAAAATCATATTTAAAGATTCTTACCCAGGTGAATAAAAGAGATTCTGAAAAGAGATCCCATAGAAAGAGATCCAGTAGGAACTCTAACAATGACAGCAGTTGGCTGTCAAGTATTTTTGACCATATTAATTATTTTCTGGAATCTATTTTAAAGCCTGCATGAAAGGGCAAAATATATGGCTTCAATATGCTTTCATACTAATAGGCATTCTGTTAAATGTCTATGATGAGCTATTTTGAAGTCTACCTCCAAGCTAGTTAGAGTTAAGTACACCATCAGGCCTGTGGTTAGTAGCTAGGAAGGGATAGACATTACTACATCCTTAGGCAATCAGTTCCTCCTTTGTGATAGTGCCTCCAGGGGGCCGAGGAGATGGCTCAGTGGAATAAGTGCTTCCCTGGCAAGCTCAAGGGCCTGAGTTCAATCCCCAGTTCCGCAAAAAAAAAAAAAAAAAAAATGCTTACAATTTGAACCGGGGAGATGGCTCAGTGGAATAAGTGCTTCCCTGTGATAGAGCCTCCAGTAATGCTTTAACAGCTTTTCACACCCATACCTTCCTTGTGTAACCATCATCATTGTAGGTTCCTTTTAATGTGATTTTGAATGTCGTTCCTGTCCTAATATAAACCAAAATGATACCTGCACTGGAAAGTTGCTATTAATTAAAATATGTAAATACAATATAGTTCAGACGAGATCGGATGTGTTCAGGGTGGTATGACCGTAGACTACCGTACAGTTCAATACTTCCTTGATATTGTAAATTAACTTGTCCTTTATATATTAAAACTCTGTGAGTTTATTTTCCTGTATAGCCCATTCCCCACGAGATTGTAGCTGAATGGAGAAATCATTTGTTCTCTTCTTAGAAAAAGAGACTAGATACATAGCAACAACAAAACAAGATACTTCATGGTAAATATATTTATCATGTATTGCAAGTATATACAAATAGATAATTTTCAAACTTAAAAACTTAAAAAAAGTAACTGAGAATAACAATGGTACCCAACAGCGATTTTAAACACTTAATGGCAGGTATTGCTGCAGGTGCTTTATAGACCTTATTTCAGTGGACCCTTCTGATGCTTCTAGAAAGTGCTACCATTACTCCTATTCAACATAAGGAGATGCTAAATATTAGAGAGGTTAAAAAAAGAAAAGATTTGCCAAGGTCACAAGTAAATAGTCAAGCTATGATTGTGATGCTTTTACTGCTTTTAGAAGGTCTCTATGACATCTTCTTTGTTGTTATCATTTGTGTCATATTATAATAACTTAGTTTTCTGCACTCTCTAGTGAAGCAATCATATTTTATAGAGAGAAAAGTTAATGCAAATGCCTGGACAGACCTCAGGCTGAGAAGCTGGTCTCCTGGCCTCCTGTTCCGAGTTCTTCACTTGAGTGCAGATTTTCACCTCTCAAGCTGTTTGGACTGTGTAGAGTGCTGAGCTGCTGGAAATGTCACAGAGAAACCCAGCAGGGTGAGGATTGTTAATAGATTTCATTAATTCACCAAACATTTGTTAAGCATTTCCTGCGTGCCAGGAAACATGATGATGAAGTATGGGAATAAAACTTCTTACAAAATTACAACTCTGAAGATAGTTGAGAAATCATCGACATTTCTAATGTTATTCTAAATTGTGTTTGATGATTTGTATAAATTTTTACACACACATGTCTACAAAAGTATAAGTCATTTGTATTTCCAGGTTTGTTAGTTGTCTTTGTAAAATTTTCTTTATTCTCTAAGCTACACAGAAAAATCTTCTGCACAGCTTTGCTTTGTGAAGGATACTTCTGAATTGGTCTTTCAAGGGCATTTTAGTGTATGTGTGTGAATGTCACTAGGAATCAGTGTCTTGCTCATAGACACATTTTGTATACAGAGGACTGCAGCCATAACAATAGATGACTGGTGTTTTTAAGATAAACTTTTGGTTGAATGATCAGTGCATGTAGAGACACATCTTTCCTGGAAACACAGGTTGATGTGAGGCTTGTGGTATGGATAGTTAGAGGCAGGGCTACAACCTTAAATAGGCTCTATTTGAGATTATTCATTGCTGCCCTAGTGGACAGCGTGAACAGTTGGCGTTTAGGATTCAGAAACGAGGTCTTCGGAACAGATATTCTTTTACACAGGTATTTTGTATCAGTTTTCAAGAAAATCCTCCAATTACTCTATCTGTAGTTTTTCTCTAAACGTTTCGGTTTGTAGGAGAAAAGCTTGTCACTTGAATTAATTTTATGTTCCCACCTCTCTTTCACTATCTGTTCTTATACAAAGTAAAGCAGCTTTATTAGAGATCCTCAAAAATGGAAATTTGAACAATATACCCAAATTAATTTTGTTACTTTTGTTTATTTGTTTCATACCAGCTCCTTGGAAATTTTCTGATATTGAGCAAAACTTGAATCACCTTAGGCCTTAGATACTCCAGTGAAAGAAATGAAGTGAAACCTCAACTGAAATCATACCCCAAATTTCATAGACTACAAGGACAATATTTTTTTCAACAAAGGGTTGATAATAAATTTTAAATCAGAAGCATGATGAATGTCTGAAGACAGTACTCATCTCATGTGTATTTATCCCTAAAAATCCCCAGTATCTTGCACGTACACCAAGGTCCGTGCTTGTCTGCCCTGGAGAGTGGTTGTCAAGCAGTTTTATGCTTATGTTTTTCAGCTGACAAACTCAAAGCAAGACTTTTGTTTTAGCACTTAGGATGCTGAGCTATTTCCCTGGGCCAGAATGAATTTCTGACTGATCCTTGGTCCTGTAAGCTGGGGCCACTTAGTAGTATTTTCTTGGTATAATGATGTCAATGCATTAGGTTCGGGGAGTTTTTGAAAGCACTCTTTACTTCTAATTAGACATAGCAGGTATTACTACACCACTTTTTATGCATCCTTATGAAAAATATGGTGCTGTATCCCTTATCTTTGAAGTAAGGTGTTGATAATGATGTAGCAGTACTAGTGACAGCTATAATTATTGGGATTTATAAAATATTTAAGCACTGTTCGAAATACTACCCATATAGAAGTTCTTTTAAATAGCAAACTGACTTTAGGAGAAAGTGTAATGATCATTTTTCATGTAGTAAATGCTCAATTAATATTAATGATAATGTTTTTAAAGAACAATAGTAAATTCCTGATATGAGGACACCTCATGTCTTAAAGTAGTTAATTTTATTTTTTAATTTAAAAAGCTATTATATATATATATATATATATATATATATATATATATATATGTACTTTTGTAGTGTTAGCTAAGAAGATGAGATGGTCAATACTGGTCAAAAGGAAAGATTTTAAACCTAGCTGTGTACTTCCCCCTTCTCAGTTAATTGTTTGACTCTGGACACCAACATCAAGCCAAGAGGACTGGAACTGAGCACAGAGATGTTGAATACAGGTCTGATTATCATGCAATATCAAAATTTTGCATTCATTATGCATTTTTATGCAGTGTTGATCACATTGAGAATGTGATTTTATCCATGACAATTTTGGAAAGGAACATAACATAAGTAGAAACGTTTAAGCTAATAATACACAATCTCTCAGTAATTTTCACTTTACCATCAGGTAAACTCAAATATAATGTCCTACCAATGTCAAATAAATTATTCTGATAATTTTTAGCTGGTAAAGGGTGGGAGAGAACATAGTCATGATGTATCCCTTTCCTAAAATTTAATATGTGTGTGTTGATGTTAATTATGTCATATGTGCACTTACAGGGCAAATACATATTAAAAAAGCAAACAGAAAAAATAGGTATTTCAGTTGAGAGATAAAGACACAGATGGAAGAAGGCATACGCATGCTGTTTGTTTATTCTATCAATCACTCTGGTTTGCAGTCTGCTGACCCTGATAGCTCTTACACAACTTTATGTATGACAAATAACATAAAAACCTCAGATTTTTAATATATTGGCCAAGTCATATACTTATTAAGTGAGGACGCACTGGGTCATTTTAGGACTTTAAGATTATGCATATCAGGCTTTGTTTTTACATTCCTCCTCAGTAGGGACTGTGACAAAAAAAAAATAGACATATTGTGGAAAATACAGACATTTTTGTATATAGTTCTAAATGAAGTGTTTTTTTTTCTTTTTCCCTACTACGTATTTCTTAAGTATTCTGTGGAACCTTCTGTCTCATTTAATATCTTTGTGAGTTAGGGTTGGATTTACTATTTTTGTTTTGCAAAAGAAGACATTTGTCCCACCCATATATGTTGTGTATATGACAGAGCCAGTATTCAAACCTCTGTGTGTTTCAAAATCTCTGTGAATGTCAGTCCCTGTAATCCCGGGACTCTCGGAGACCAACGAAGGAAGATCACTATGTTCCCGGCCAACCTGGACTACAGCATGATCTCCAAGATCCGATTGAAAAGAAAATCTCTGATTTTTCTTAATATCTTCTAATTTTTAAAGTTCAACCCCCTGTGTAATCAACAGTCACATCTTTGCTCCTTCAGGAATATTTTTGCAGTGAAAGCCAAGATCATATTGGTTTATAATAAGTTAAGCAATAGAGTGTTCTCTACATTGTGGTTCTGTTTATCTGAGAGTGTTAATAAGATGGAAATTGCTCTTGTTCCATAAACAGAATGGCTTTCCTCTCATGAATTTCAGTCTATAACTGGGTGTTAGCTGTTAGAGCTTGCCCATGGTTGTCAGATGCACTGTAGATTAGCTCACTTAATTCATTTGCCAAAGTGGTTAACTTTCTGCCTTTTTCATTTTTGGTTCAGTGATCTAAATTTCCTCTAATTTGTTGAGTTGTCCAATAAAGGGATAAAAAGTGGAGCAAAGTAATAATCTTTTCAAGGAAGTTATTTGTCTTCTTATTTATTTTTCCTTATATATGTGTACCATCCACTCAGTTATTTGTACAGAAGAGGCAACAATGCACCATGGATAACCCAAAAGCTGTTTACAGAAGATTTACCTTCCTGATTATCTTTGTGTAGGTGACATTCCCAGTGAACACTTCAACTGCAGTCATGAGGGGAGAAAAGATCCTTTAAGTTTGTTTTCAAAGAATAGCCAGATGCAAGTGAAAGCTTTTCTCTGCGAATATTCCATATAGGGCACATAAATAATTGAATGTGTGAAATTACTCCATAAGACTCTGCATTGCTCTATTTAGAGGGGCATATTAAAAATGAGAATTTGGTCTAAATGACCATCTGTGGCCCTGTTTATGTTCATAGGTCAGTCTAAAGTGACACTTGTCTAAAAATCTGTGCATAGTTGTTTTAAAGCAGTTTCCGTAATGCATTACTTTTGGGACTCTAGGAACCTGATTTGTCAACTGGTTTTGCCAAGTTTGTCTGGCATTGTAGTTTTGTAATAAACTACCCTTTAACACATGCTTACCTTTTCAATTTCAGCAGTCTCTTGTGCATTTTTACATCCATTTGGTTATTTTACTGTACTTCTGGTTTTAGTGCCTTCTAAGATAATGCTATTTTTAAATTTCATGCATGTATAACTGATTTCACTATTCATGTTATTAATGAAGACAGTAAAATCCAAGGCCCAACTCAGTGTCCTGGCATCAATCTTCGTCCAGTTCTCTAGTGTCATTCTCATGATTCCTGGCTTCTAACTTCTGAAATGGTTTTCAGCCCATCTGAGAATAATCAGCCACTAACTAATTTAAATTAAGTTTTGAGACAGGTTGAGAATTGTTGAATTGAATACTTTATAAAAATCCAAACATACCCCTTGTACTGCATCTCTTACCCACTGACTTGTCTTCATATCACAGATAGCCACCCAATTTACTTTGGCCTAATTTGATCACTATGTACCCATACACCCGTTTACTATCAGAACTTTTTCTTCGTTGTCTCCATGCATAGTACCGGCTTTTTATCTTAATGATTTCTATCAGTGAAAATGAATGAAACGAGTTTGCTTATTATACAGTGCATCCTAGAAATACTAGCATTCTACACTGCCCAGGTTGACTCTTAGAGGTTGCATACTTATTGCATAGAATCCGATGTAAAACTTCCCAGCAAAAATGAACACACTCAAGTCTGAGTAATTCCCAATTGGTAAATTGAGACCAGAGAAGGTAATTTCTGATGCATAGTCTTGCCCTGTTTGTGTCCTTAGGACACTGATTCCAGCATACATTTATAAGTTCATAGATACATATCAGTGTTATTGAATTAAATATTTTCATTGCTTTCCATATTGTTACATTTATCTGGAACACACATTTTACCTTTAGGAGTACTATATTTCTTCATAAAATGCTTAGGATCTCTGAAATGCTTAAGATCTCTTATAAAGAAGTTTCTGTACTTCAGTTTTTTAATGAGTTTCTTATGAGTCCACTTTGTACAAAATAGCTATTCTTATGGAGAATAAGATGGACTTTGAAAAACTGCAGCTATTTTCATTCATAATGATAGTCTTTAATAAGAATCCCCATCCTAATGCCCACATATGCCATTTTATTATGCCAAAGTATGCAAATGCCCTCATAAAATATGATTTTTATTGTCATCTTTACTTCCCAAATTCTTTGCCTAGAATCTGCTTTTATTACTTTAATTTTAACAATATTGCCACATTTAACAAGCAAATAAAAATCTCCTTGAATTTTCTCCTTATTTCTTAAAAATTAAACATAAAAGATATTTTAAGGGAAGTAGGTACTTTATACAAATCAATATATAATTATTTAAAATTTTATATTTAAAAGAATTAATTGTACCCTAAATAACCTAACTCTGTAGCTGGAAGTTACAAATGTCACTGTTTCCTACATAGATGTAAATACATTTGCCTTATATGAGACAATTATTCCCCTTGGGTGGACATTGGTCTTACAGTAGCTCATCCGGCAGTGTTACTTACTGAAGAATTTTTCCATAAATATAAAAAATAAACATTTTATCTTTCTGCAAAGGTATTTATCTCTTGGCATTATAACTCTCTTCCTTGGGCCTTTTGGTTAGACAGTTACGCAGGGCTGTGAGTTACCTATCATAAATAAATAATAAAATATCAAAGCCTGGATTTTCCTAGGATAAAATATTTCATGATGGGCTGGTGGTTCCTGTTTGTACAGATTAATGTCACATGTGAAAAATTTCAGAAATAAAAGCTTCTTGAATACATACACACATATATTCCTTATTTTTTTGGAATTATACACTGCCTACTAATAGTTATAGATTCGGCTACAGCCAATTCTGTAGTATTGGAGAAGACCCGCAGTCTTACGTTAGTTGCAGCAGAATGAAATTTAGATTGTAGCACAGTGCAGAGCTCCTCCTTAAGGACTTGTACCTTTGTAATCAGTAAATTTATGCAGACTGGAACAAAACAAGAACTCCTGATGGCATCCTTGACATTGGCACCAGCTAGAGGACAGAGGAGGTGTAGTGAGTTTACTAGATATAATGAGATTTGTGGCCATGGTATGCGATATGATGACACTGCATGACTTGCTCCACACTGTCACCAAGAATTTACGTTTCACTTCTTGTTTGTTTTTGATGTCTCAGAGAGCCAATACTCATTCTCATATTTTTGTACTATAGTAGTCCAAATATTCCAGAACCTTCTAGAAAAGCATTATATTGTAAGATACTATATATCTTGTCACAAGTGGCATTTAGCCTCCCATGATCTGTGTGCTGAATGGAGTTTGGTTGATCCTTGACAGCCCACTTTTGCCTCCCTCACCACAACCCTTTTTATCTGCTTAAGAATCAATTCATAGAAATGTCTCTGGTTAATTAACATAACCTTCTGCAGTTCTTTAAAAGCCTTGCTCTGTGAGCCATGAATGTCAGAAACATTTTGTGAGGGCTTCTACCCTTTGATGAGAAAAATGAAAAAGTCAAAATAGACATATAATGTCTAATGCTGCCATTAGATTGTGGATTGATAACATTTGCTCTAAACCAGGAAAGGCAGACTATAAAGAAATGTTCCAAAATTATTTTTTAAATGTTTTTAAGCGACCAATCAAATGTTCATAAGATTTCCTGGACTAATATTAAATTTAGAGGATTAATTCAGAAAATCTTGGATTAGATGTTTCTTATGTGGTATAATTCAATATCTTTGTCATTTTAGAGGTGATAAAGGCTGAAACAAGAGAAAAGCTATGAATAGTTTCAAAAGTTAAGAAGAAATGTTGGTCAGGGGAGCTAGCTGAGGCTTATGCACCTCCCTGGCAAGCCCAAGGTCCTGAGTTCAATCCTCGATTAAAAAAAAAAAATAGCAATTCCCAAATCATCTGTAATACGATACTATGGATAATTATTGAATGTAAAGATGTTATTTATCACGTATCATGAAATGAGATAAAATGCTGCTGAATCACTCTAAAATGTATATGAAGGATTGTTCATATAAACTAGGTAAGTTCTGAGGCCTTAGTATTTGGAGACAACAGCACATAAATTAGCTGTAAGATTATGGTCTTCACTAGAAATGTGTTTGTTCATGTATAGAATACCTTCTAGAATTAACATAATTTTATTGTTAGAAATAAATTATTAGAAATGTAGAAAAATCTTATGTAATACTTGGATAACAATAAGAATAAAGTACCCACTGAGCTGAATACAGGTCGAGGGAAATGAAGAAAGAAACAAAAGGAAAGATCTCTCTGCAGTCTTGTAGTTTTTAAGGAGTGTGAAGCACTCAGAGCAATGACATAGTTTAATAGGAAAGATGGAAGGAATTAGTTTAGAGAAAGTGGAGAACAGATAATCTAGTAACTTCAGCACGGGTGGGAGGAACAACATAAGGTATAAGTATACACAATTATGATTTTTGTGTTAACTATTTATTTATTTATTTTGATGGAATTGAGGATTGAGCTCAGGCCCTTGCACTTGCCAGAGAAGTACTTATTCTACTGAGCCATCTCCCAGCCCCTTATAATTTTTGAAGTAGTCTAGAATTACCCATGATGATCCCTATCATTACACATACGTATTATACATTTGTTTACAAAGAATCAATCATATTGAAAAACGGTACAGTATATTTAGACTGTATTTGATATCAATAGTAACTTTTCATACTAAAATATATATTTGCAAGTCAGTAGCAAAGAGTTGAAAATAAACTCAGAGTTCCCTTAGCTCATCACATGTCATTGCATTCTTGTTCATTTAAAGTTCGTTGTTTTTCTTAAAGTTTTTGAAACAAGTCAAACAAGAAGTTTCCGAAGTGAAAGGGAAGTGGCCATTTTGAAAATGAAAGCAAGATTAAAACGACAGATGCTGAGACAAACAGAAGTGAAATTTAGCTCATCAAATGAGGTGGCCCACATTTATGTGTGATGAAAATTATATCTGCAATAAATGTGCAATAATTAACATTTAATAATTGATTCTGCTATTTGCCTGTGATATAATTTTGTCTAGTAACGAGAGAATCTTCAACTTCTTTCTTGATGGACCATGTCTTATATTAGCCTTAGTCAATAATGTAATGAATTATCACCATTATAACTTTATTATTTTGTAATTGCTGAGTGCCCACAGAATAATAGGCTTGTCCTAAAACAGAATACCCAGCAGTTCAGTAATTTCAGAAATAAGAAAGTTGTATGAAAATTGCAGGATTTTATTTTGTGGTATAGGAAAGGCAGATCCAGATTACTATATTGCTTTTTAACATAATTTTGAAATACGAGAAATGTACAGAAATGTCCACAAAGCATAATTATATTATCACAAAGTACACAAATAAAGAAATTTAACACAAGTTTTATAAAGCTCTATGCTTGCTTGTGGCAAACTTCCTTTGCTTTCTCTCCAGAAAGTAACTGCTACCCTGGCTCAGAATCCGACAGTTTAATTTTGTTTGCTGCTGTATGTATATATTTCATTTCATGTCTATCTTTGATCAGTACTTTTTTGAATTTTTTATTCCTGTTTTTGGCTGTAACTTTCATTTGCTGTCTTCAGTGATATATTGGTGTCCCTTATATATTACAAATAAATAATGATTTAGTTATCATATGTTCTGTTGATGAACATTTCTGTTTTTTTCTAATTTTGTATGGCTATTTGTATTCTAACTCGTTAGTGCATGTTTTGTGTGCACATGCAGTATGTCATTTTTACAGTATATCATGTTATGTATGCATCTGAGAATGGAATTATTTTCCTGTTAAAATGTCTATACTAATACATATGTATCGTTACAAGTTTCCCATTGCCTATCTTTTTGTGGGCTTGTTTTGTTTGTCATTTTAACTTTAAGCACATAGTAGGTGTGTAGGTGAATCTCATTGTAGCTTTACTTTGCATTTCTCCAAGTCTAATTAGGTCATGTGCTTTTTCATATATTTAATGTGCATTAAGATATCCAATTTCAGGCCATGTTCATTCAAATTAATTGCCTTTTTTCTTGTTCTATTTACTTATTTAATTTTTTTGTATTTAGTACAGGTCTTCAGAGTCTCAGTACACAGACTGGACTTGTAGCAGTCCTCCTGTTTTCAGCCTCCCGAGTGCTAGGATTGCAGGCTCACCACCACGTCCAGTCTCAATTGCCGTCTCAGCGCTCCCTGGGTCAGGGCTGGCCCAGCTCCCCAGAGATCCAGCTGGTCCCTGCACTTGCCTAAATAGGAACTTTAGTCTGCTGAGCTATCTGGATGGCCCCAATTTCTTTTTTCTTTTTAAGAGAAACAAATAAATGTAAAAGTAAAACAGGGTGTCAACGCAAGTTAGTAGGAGAGTTGCAATTATTATTAAATTGCACCTTTTTGTTTTTATAATAGTTATTCAGAGTATAAGATACAGGCAAGATATCTTTTCCAAACAATATTAGCACAAACTTTTCAATCGACTAAGAGAAACAAGGTATATAACTACCTCAATCATATATATGTTTTTTTTTTCTTTTTCTTCCTTTTCTCTCTCCCTCATGATAATTTGTCTTTTCTTTTGAACCATTTCTTCCCAATTCAAAGTATATATGTACATTTTTGTTCTTATTTACTTGTTCAGTTTATCACAATAGTGAAGAAAATATGATGTTTGCACACATGGGTCTAATTTATTTCATGAAAGAATGTTGTTTCAATTTACCTATACCTGTATCGATTTACCTGTAAACATCTCCAATTTATCCTTCTTTATGGCTCAGTAGTACTCCATTACATTTCAATAATCCCAAAGCTTTTATTTCTATTCCTCTGTTGATGGCCATTTCGGGTTTCCAAGATTTAGCTATTATAAATCGTGTTGCTATAAATATGGGTCCACATGTATAGCTATGGTATGATATTTTCAATTCTTTTAGGAAGATAACCAAAAGGGGCCTAGCTGGGTCAAATGGGAACTCTAATCTTAGTTTTTTAAGTAATTTCCATACTGCTTTCTGCAGTGGTTGTATCAATCCATATGCCTACCAAAGACAGAGGGGGGTCTTTCTTCCTCATAGCCCCTCCATTATTTGTTATCAGTTGAATTTTTCATGATAACCATTATTTCTGAGGTGAGATGGAATTACAGTGTTTTTTTTAATTTCCATCACTTCTATGACCAGTGATGTTGAACTTTTTTTTTATATATTTATTTGCTATTTGTATTTCTTCATGTGAGAAATTCATATTCATCTCAGCTGTCTAATTTTGGATTCAGTCTTTGAATTTGGTAGTCTGGATTTTTTCTATTCTTTATATGTTCTAAAAGAGGATTTCTGACAATTTTTTGTCTGAGGATTTCTGACAATTTTTTCTATAAAATAGTCGCTTACTGAACTATAGAAATAATCTACATATTTTGTTTTTAAGTCCTGCTTAAAAAGGACTTGTTTTTAAGTGAAAATTTTGTATTTTCACTTTCTCAAGGTATCTATTCATGAAAATGTAGTTAGAAAGTGCAGGTGCAATCTTTCCTAGAAGCAAGGAATTATTTTCCCTAAGCTGTTCTTCAATAAGCACTGTGGTTTCTGTAAATTTGAACAGAAGGGTTCCTATTTCTCAGAATAACCTGATTATTGACCTCACTTGTTTTTTTTTCTCCAACAAAATGTAGAGGATCATAATTTCTTCAAAGAATTTAGTTTCTCTCTAGATTTCACTTTTTTATAAGTCAAATTTTAAAAAAAGTATTCATTTTAATGAGAAATAAAGATACAATAGCAGTGAAACACTTTTAAAACAGGTTAGTAGGATAGTTACAATAATCACTACGTTAGACATTGTTGCCTTTATAGTAGCTTTTCAGAGGACAAGATGGAGGCATGATATCTCCTCTAAACGATATTATTACAACTTTACTCTCAGTGAACTAAGAGAAAGTAGCTATATATCTATCCCAACTTATATATACGTATTTTTTTTTCTCACAACAAAATGTTCCCTTATTTACACTTATGTGAGTTAGTAATGCTTGATGCTAGGTTGCCAAGCAACTGAAAGCTAACCTTAACTACATAGGATGTTCATCGCGGGAGTGCTGTAGCTTGTTTGCGTTAGGGGCCAGACCAAGTCCCACCAGCACGTATTTGATCAATTTCCCATAATCCCCTTTTTTGTTTTGTTTTGTCAGAGATGGGTGTTCTGCTGCCCTCAGAGAAGCTGTATTTGGAGAAGTCTTTAAAGGACCTTTTCATACTTGAAGCCAGTCTAAAGATTATAGGTACTTAAATTCAGCAAAATAACCCAATATAGTCTGACAGTCCATAATAGTAGTGGGTTAGCAGCAGAACTGGCGATTGTCAAAAGTTATTGATTTGAGCCTTTCATAGCTTAGCATATTAATATTGCATTACTTTTTATACTTTGTGGTTATACTTTGATGTTGGATGGATAAAACCAAGTTAAAGCAAGACCTATATAACTAAAAATGTAACTTTTGTACCTGATAAGGTCAGTAAAATCGCCTCAGGATTTACCCTGAAACTATGGAATCCATCTTGTACATCCTTTGTCAGTGTCCACGATGTGGATGAGTTACAGTCATTGCTTGACCAATTTGTGAAACCCTGAAAGAGTTTTGTCTCTCTAGGTGACTTTCCTTAGGCCCACTCTACATCACTGATCACTTTCCTCTGTGGCCCCATAATCTCTTTGATCAGATCTGAGACAACATTGAGTTACAGTATGTCATATGTAATGTTCTCTTATGTCTTGGGTCCTCACTGACCTTGAATGTCTAAGGCCAAAATATTGTCTGTCCTTGTAGCCCCTCTATTTTTCTAATTTTTGTCTGCATATTTTAGTTGTTAAATATTCAGAAGAGATACTTAATGATATTATTACCCTGTAACAGAGAGAGTTGAGCTTAATATCACTATCTGTCTGAATATCAAATACCTTAGACCTAACATGGAAAAGCTATTTTCCAACAACCATGGATATTCTAAAATCTAAATCCCTATAGAATGTGAGGAAAACAATGACACATTTTTACACAGAAATTTAGAAACCAAAGCATATACAATATTGTAGCAGCACAATCATACGGCATTTTTCTTGTCTCTTGTTTTCTTTTATTCTTTGTTCACAAACATTTACGTGAAAGCGAGTACAACAATAATTGATACGATATTAGAAGCAGTGTGCACCTAGAAGACCAAAATGAAAGATATTTCAAGCATAGGTTTCGTATTGCACATTGATATACCCTCATTCGGTTGCTTAGTTAAAAAATAATCAGTGTATAGAGTTAGCCATTCTAAGAATTCTACCCATTAACTGCTAGTTTCAAAAACCTGGTGGAGATTCTTAGGACCATTGCCTTAATATTTCGTAACTTTTCTCCTTTCTCTCTCTCTCTTTGTTATTTAATCTTTAAGTTCTCACTTTACATTTAACTGTTATACCTTTCAATTTTTATTTCTTCTTTTGAGTTCTTACACTAGGGAGACTATATGATATTTACATATGTGGGTCTGGTTTAGTTCCCTGATGAGTATATCTTCAAGTGGCATCCATTTAAATATGAAGGCTTCAAGTTTATCATTCTTTCTGGCTGATTAATACTCTATTCTATAAAAACACCACATCTTCTTCATCCATTCCTCAGGTGATGGGCATTTTAGTGGTTTCCAACATTTGTCTCTCACAAATTATGCTGCTATAAACATCGGTGCACCTATATCAGTATGATATGATATTTTCAGTTCTTTTTTGAAAATTCCAAGAAAGGAGATAGCTGGATTGAATGGGATATCCAGTCCTAGGTGTTTGAGGAGTCTCCACACTGATTTCCATAATGGTTGTACCAGTCTACATTCCCACCGGCAGTGGCGAATGGTTCCTTTCCCCCTGCAGCCTCTATAACATTTGTTGTCCGTTGGTTTCTTTATGATAGTCATTTCTTCTGGGGTGAGAGGATATTTTAGTGCTTTTTGTGTCTTGTTTGGTTTATTTATTTATTTTTTATTTTAGGGAAGGGTCTACAGGATGTTCAGGGTGTCACTACTAGATTGGACTCATAGTAATTCTACTGTTTACAGCCTTCCACGTGCTGGAATTACAGGCATGTGCCACCACGTCCAGTCTCAATTTCTGTCTCAGTGTCCCCTGGAGGCAGAGCTGGAACGGCAGGCCAGGGGACTGAACCCCTGGCACTTAAACCTGCTTGCAGGGACTTGAGCAATTTGGCTGGCCCTCAGTGTTGTTTTAATTTGCATTTCATGAAGATCTAGTGATGTGGAGCATTTTTTCATGTACTTTTTTGCTTCTTGTGTTTCTTCCTCTGAGAAGTACGTATTCATCTCAGATGCCCATTTTTGGATTGGGTCTTTAAATTTTGGGTCCCTAATGTTTCTTAGTTCTTTATAAATTCTAGATGGATGGCCTTTGCCTCAGAGCTTATTAGTAAAGGTTTTTTCCAAATTTGTGGAAAATATTTCACCCTGTTGGTGATTTATTTTAATGTGCAGAAACTTGTCAATAAGAGGAGATACCAGTTGTTGATTCTTTTAGTATTTCCCATGCAGTTTAACTTTTTTCATGAACTGTTTTCCTACCCCTATGCCTTTAATATTTCCACCTACTTTCTCTTTCAGGAGATTTAGTGTTTCTGTTTTAATGTTTAGATCTAATGTAAAGAGCCAGTTTTTCCAGCACCAGTTGTTCAAGAAGCTATCTTCCTTCCAGGAAGCATGTTTGGCCCCTTTGTCAAATATAAGATGAGCAAGTGTGTATAACTCACCTGTTTTAACCTGACCACTTATTACATTATATTCTAATATTTATTTACATTCTGCATCAGTAAGCTTCAAATAACTTTTTTTGGAAAAAAGTCCTATTGTATTCATTTCTTGGTAGACAAGCTAGTTTAGTGATTCTTTAAAATAAACACTTAAAAAGAGCTGTGGATTGAATTGAATTTATGTAATCTCTTTTATCACATGCTAAAATCAAACAAGGAAAATACATGTCTTCATCTTTTATTTTCCTCATTACCAAAAAGTTTGCTCTTTACATAGATGGCAATTCTTGTATAAATAATAATGTATGTGTTTAAGTAAATAAAATTTGAAATGTTATATTTACACTGACCTTTTGTTAATACCAAAATGTAAAGTATGGTATTTGGAACAGGTTAGATATAATGAATTTAAGAATATTTTTAAAATATTTCAATTAACTGGATGATTAATATGTCAGCTGAGATAAATATAATGTACATTCTTTTGGTGTTTGTTTCTTATCAATTTGATCATTCATTCTAAATTTTCATTTGGTTAAATATCTTAGGTAGAACAAATTAGGATATATTTCCAGCTAGTAGATTCCAACTTCAAATATTTTTATAAATATAGGAATAGAAGAAATACAGAAGTCTAAATCTACAGATTTTAGATATAATATATATGTTTGTGCTTTACTCAAATTTCAAGTGAAGGGAAAATTTTATGTATAATCTTGTAGTATTTTTTGATGAGAACAATAATATCTTCTTAACTCTATGGAAACTCCATCAATATTTTGATTTTTCATTCAGTTAACTCCTATGAACTCAATGTTAATACAGAGTGTGTTTAAGAATTGGAAAACTTCTTCCTTTTACAAAATTCATGTCTTATCTAAGTGCAATTTTTTTTTATTCCTGACCCATTGTCTCAGAGATAAACTACTCAAAATATGATATACTACCAACAGTGATGAAGTCTAACACATAGCTCATGTCAAGTGACCCAAAGCACTGTAAAAAATGCTACAAATTAAGAACTACACCTAATATATAATTAACTCAATGATTATATAATTTTGTATCCTTTTAATCCAAGTTGTACTAATGCCATTATAATAGTTATATTAAATATTATATTTCAATGTCCAAGACAGCTATTCTGTAAAGAAGCTCTCAAAACATAGTCCAATGAAAGCATTCTTATAAAGTAAGTATAGCTTGTCTTCTGGATGACAATTGGATTAACTAAAGCCTTTAGTTAATTCGAGACCAGCCTGAGCTACAAGGTGAGCTTAAGGCCAGCCTGAACTGCACAGTGAGACCCTGTCTCAAAAAAAAAAAAAAAAAAAAAAAAAAAAAAAAAAAAAAAAAAAAAAAAAAAAAAAAAAAAAAAAAAAAAAAAAAAAAAAAAAAAAAAAAAAAAAAAAAAAAAAAAAAAAAAAAAAAAAAAAAAAAAAAAAAAAAAAAAAAAAAAAAAAGACTAAAATAAAAGTCTGTGGAAGAAATTTCCATGGCATTGTCCTTTAACATTTTAAGTAATTCAGTTTTAAGACAAATTTATTAACTTCGTTATGCTCATATTTAGTACGCTGGAGGAATGAAAATAGATGTATTGTGTTAAAGAATAAACCAGTAATGAACACTAGGACTTTGGTTTTTCTCTCAGTTCTTCAATTCATCTACATGTTTGAACATACTAATGGTGACTTGGGATGCGATGGGTTGATTTTTGAAATTGCCTGTACTCTGTGAGCAGAAATTTTGAAATAAATTATAGAATATTAGCTGGTGAGACTGGAGGAAGTGAGGGAAGAGGAGGAGATGAAGGTGAATGAATGGTTTGGTATAGGTCTAGAATTCCCAGACATGACAACCTTGAATCATTAACATGATGTTCAAAGATGTAAATTCATTGACTTCTCTCTATAACTACACCAGTGTCTAGTTGTGATAGAAATGTGAGCTAGAGGAACATAACATCAGAGAAAGCCTACGCTGTTATTTCAAAGCTAATGCAGTTTGAGCGTAAGACTATTAGTCATTCCAAATAGCAGAGATAATTTTTGTCTCTGCATGTTGACAAGAACTTTGAGTATGGTAATCTGTGTCAAAATATCTGCTACATAGATAAAAGCGTTGTATTTTTAAACTATTGATACAAATAGCCATATTCAAAATTAATTTTTATTTTCTAGCATTATCTTTCATTAGGTATATTTTCTAAATATGTGTTTATTCTGCTAATTATCCTTAGTGAATTAATTTATCAATACATGAATGATAAATCACAGTATTTACATTATTTCATAATTATATCTGAAATATTTACGTTATGTGTAGCACTTCTAGGACCAAACAAACATTTGCTTTGAAAAATAACCTATCTAGGGGTCAGCAAGATAGTTCAGTGGGCTAAGGGCCTGTCTAGGTAAATGCAGGGCCTGGGGTTTGATCCCTGGCACCACATGCTGTGCCCCTACCTTACCCCCCACACACTGAGCTGGCCACTGAGGCTGGGAGGGTGTCACACTCCTTTGTAATCCCAGTTGAAAATAGGAGGATTACTATGAGTCTGAGCTCTTTAGTGAGACCTTGTACCAAATACATTAAAAAATCAATTATGTAATTAGTTATCTGGGTACAGTTGGCATACATATGTAACTACTATTGTAGAGAATTTGATTTTTATATCTGCTTTTTTTTTTTTTTTTTTTTTTGATACTGGGGATTTAACTCAGGAACCTGTGCTTGCCAGGTAAGTGCTTATTCTACTGAGCTGTCTCCCTAGGTCCTATTTTTTTCTTTCTTTTCTTTTATTTCTTCATTTTTACAGCCAAAGATACCTACATCTAAAAGCCAAGCTAAGATTTGGCACATGTTCCCCTTCTCTGTAGTACTTAGAACTAGCTTCCAGCACAATATTCTTGGCAAATGGGCAATTTCATGTGTACATCTTGGCTGGACCAGGATTCTCATATGATTCATTGTTCATGAGTAGAAAATGACAGGAGTCTCTTCTCAATTGTTCTCAAAAATTTAAGCATTGTCCAAAGTGTGTTTTCCTTCTGACCTGTACTATCTTATGTCTTGATAAGTAGTGTTATGCGTGTCTTTCTATATCTGGATTTTTAAAATTTATAAGCATTCATAAATAGGTTAAATGTAAGAAAAATGACTTTGATCATATAAGTACAGTCTCATTCTTTTCTAATTTACTTGTTCAAGTGTGTTAGCTTTTTAAAAAGTTGTGTTTTCTCTTTGTCTTTCATAGCACTGTGCTCCTACCCAGGTCTATCCATTCAGCCCTCTTCCTCACCATGGTCTGGGGACAAGGCTGATTTCTTGAACTACATCAATGGGCTTCTTGTCTTCTGAAGCCATTTGTGATCAGCCAATGGACGACACTTGTGGGCAAATGGGAACTAGCATTCATTACTTGATCCCTTGCTTCAAGATAGCTAGCAACTGGCTGCTCCACAATTATTTTTGGCAATCTTTTCTGTTCTAACCCCTTAGTTTAAGAAATGGTGATGGATAGCACTTGTTGTTAGCTCGAGAATATGGTGCTATTCTTTAGGGTTTTCATTATTATTGGTCCATTGGTGAGCAATAATCTTTTATTAAATGCCTCCCTAGTTGCCTAAAATGACTACGATTTTTTTCCAGCTAGGACTTTAACTGAAAGTGGGCATTATTTGTCCCTACTTATGTTCATTTCATTGTTTTAGTCATTCAGGTTATGATAGTAAGTTTTATTCATCAATACTTTGCATTTCCAAAGGGTGTAACACTGCCATTAGAAAAGGCATGAGTGTTGAATTTTTATATCAGTTCTTCAGTTTTTATTTCACTTATTCTGAAACATTTGAGATGAATAGAGAAGTCTGTAGTCTAGAGCCAACACTCCTGAATTCTCCTCCTGATTTGTGGAGAATATTTGAAACAGATATTTCCATTTTTAGACCTACGTTTGCTCATCATTAAAGTGGCAGAGTTTATTTATAAAACATGTATTGTGTGCTGTTTGCTGTTTAGATCATAATGTTTGGTGAATATTGGCCATATACAAAGCATCATAGAATGACTACTGAGAGCCTGATTTGATATAAAAGTAACTCTCCCCAGTGGGTTAATTAGATTCCTAATTGAGCACCTTGCCTTCACTGTAGGTATATTTCCTTTGTATAGTAACTGGAGACTTTAAAATACAAAATTATCCTCCTCTGCCAATCACACTTAACATATATTAACATACATTAAAATATTGATGTGACTTCAAAGTGTTCTTGAGATAAAAATTAATAAATAGACTCAAATGGGGTCTGTGGATCCTTCCATGGTTTGATCCCAACTTGTCTTTCTCGCTCTGCCAATACTGATCCTCCTAATTTTCAGTATTCCTTCCTTCCTTCCTTCCTTCCTTCCTTCCTTCCTTCCTTCCTTCCTTCCTTCCTTCCTTCCTTCCTCCCTCCCTTCCTTCCTTCCTTCCTTCCTTCCTTCCTTCCTTCCTTCCTTCCTTCCTTCCTTCCTTCTTTCCTTTCAACACC